>JAPPVO010000979.1:0-25367 GCA_030407325.1 Camellia japonica | reverse complement strand
TTTGCACGTCGCACTGTTTTGTGCAGTTTATCATTCGCGCTATTTTGCGCTTCGCACTGTTTTATGCAATTCACACTCTCGCTATTTTGCGCGTCGCACTGTTTTGTGCAATTAACTCTCGTCTTATTTTGCGCGTCGCACTATTTTGTGCAGTTCACACTCGCGCTATTTTGCGCGTCGCACTGTTTTGGTGCAGTGCACTCTCGCGCTATTTTGTGCGTCGCACTGTTTTGTGCAGTTCACACTCGCGCTATTTTGCACGTCGCACTGTTTTGTGCAGTTTATCACTCCCGCTATTTTGCGTGTCGCACTGTTTTGTGCAGTTTATCACTCTCGCTATTTTGCGCTTCGCACACTTTTGTGCAGTTGAGACTCACGCTATTTTGCGCGTGGGACAGTTTTGTGCAGTTTATCACTCACGCTATTTTGCGCTTCGCACTGTTTTATGCAGTTCACACTCGCGCTATTTTGCGCGTCGCACTGTTTTGTGCAGTTTATCACTCGCGCTATTTTGCGCGTCGCACCGTTTTGTGCAGTTCACACTCGCGCTATTTTGCGCGTCGTACAGTTTTGTGTAGTTCACACTCGCGCAATTTTGCACGTCGCACTGTTTTGTGCAGTTTCTCACTCGCGCTATTTTGCAAGTCGCACTGTTTTGTCCAGTTCACACTCGCGCTGTTTTGCGCGTCGCACTGTTTTGTGCAGTTCACAATCGCGCTATTTTGTGCATCGTACTGTTTTGTGTAGTTCACACTCGCGCTATTTTACGCATCGCACTGTTTTGTGCTATTTATCACTGGCGCCATTTTGCACGTTGCACTGTTTTGTGCAGTTCACACTGGCGCTATTTTGCACGTCGCACTGTTTTGTGCATATTATCACTCGCGCTATTTTGCACGTCGCACTATTTTGTGCAGTTCACACTCGCGCAATTTTGGCGCGTCGCACTGTTTTGTG
The DNA here is from genome assembly GCA_030407325.1 of Camellia japonica. Classification (NCBI taxonomy): domain Eukaryota; kingdom Viridiplantae; phylum Streptophyta; class Magnoliopsida; order Ericales; family Theaceae; genus Camellia; species Camellia japonica. Next base: position 24,410 of record JAPPVO010000979.1, on the reverse strand, counting down.
CAGTTTATCAATCGCGCTGTTTTGCGCGTCGCACTATGTTGTGCAGTTTATCACTCCCGCTATTTTTCGCTTCGCACTGTTTTGTGCAGTTGATACTCGCGCTATTTTGCGCGTCGGACTGTTTTGTGCAGTTTATCACTCGCGCTATTTTGCGCCTCGCACTGTTTTCTGCAGTTCACACTCTCGCTATTTTGCGCGTCGCACTATTTTGTGCAGTTAACTCTTGCGCTATTTTGCGCGTCGCACTGTATTGTGCAGTTCACACTCGCGCTATTTTGCACGTCGCACTGTTTTCTGTGCAGTTCACACTCGTGCTATTTTGCACGTCGCACTGTTTTGTGCAGCTTATCACTCGCGCTATTTTGCACGTCGCACTCTTTTGTGCAGTTCACACTCGCGCAATTTTGCTCATCGCACTGTTTTGTGTAGTTTATCACCCGCGCTATTTTGCGCGTCACACTGTCCTGTGCAGTTTATCACTCTCGTTATTTTGCGCTTCGCACTGTTTTGTGCTGTTGACACTCGCGCTATTTTGCGCGTCGGATTGTTTTGTGCAGTTTATCACTCGCGCTACTTTGCGCTTCGCACTGTTTTATGCAGTTCACACTCGCGCTATTTTGCGCGTCGCACTATTTTCTGTGCAGTTCACACTCGTGCTATTTTGTGCGTCGCACTGTTTTGTGCAGTTTATCACTCGTGCTATTTTGCGCATCGCACTGTTTTGTGCAGTTCACACTCACGCTATTTTGCTCGGCGCACTGTTTTGTGCAGTTTATCACTCGCGCTATTTTGCGCTTCGCACTGTTTTATGCAGTTCACACTCGTGCTATTTTGCACGTCGCACTGTTTTGTGCAGTTAACTCTCGGACAATTTTGCAAGTCGCACTGTTTTGTGCAGTTCACACTCGCGCTATTTTGCGCGTCGCACTGTTTTGTGCAGTTCACACTCGCGCTATTTTGCACGTCGCGCTGTTTTCTACAGTTTATCACCCTCGCTATTTTGCACGTCGCACTGTTTTGTGCAGTTTATCATTCGCGCTATTTTGCGTTTCGCACTGTTTTATACAATTCACACACTCGCTATTTTGCGCGTCGCACTGTTTTGTGCAGTTAACTCCCGTCCTATTTTGCGCGTCGCACTGTTTTGTGCAGTTCACACTCGCGCTATTTTGCGCATCGCACTGTTTTGGTGCAGAGCACTCTCGCGCTATTTTGTGGGTCGCACAGTTTTGTGCAGTTCACACTCGCGCTATTTTGCACGTCGCACTGTTTTGGGCAGTTTATCACTCCCGCTATTTTGCGCGTCGGACTGTTTTGTGCAGTTTATCACTCCCGCTATTTTGCGCTTCGCACACTTTTGTGCAGTTGAGACTCGCGCTATTTTGCGCGTGGGACAGTTTTGTGCAGTTTATCACCCACGCTATTTTGCGCTTCGCACTGTTTTATGCAGTTCACACTCACGCTATTTTGCGCGTCGCACTGTTTTGTGCAGTTTATCACTCGCGCTATTTTGCGCGTCGCACCGTTTTGTGCAGTTCACACTCGCGCTATTTTGCGCGTCGTACAGTTTCTTGTAGTTCACACTCGCGCAATTTTGTGCGTCGCACTGTTTTGTGCAGTTTCTCACTCGCGCTATTTTGCAAGTCGTACTGTTTTGTCCAGTTCACACTCGCGCTATTTTGCGCGTCGCACTGTTTAGTGCAGTTTATCACTCGCGATATTTTACGCGTCGCACTGTTTTGTGCAGTTCACACTCGCGCTATTTTGTGCGTCGTACTGTTTTGTGTAGTTCACACTCGCGCTATTTTACGCGTCGCACTGTTTTGTGCAGTTTATCACTCTCGCCATTTTGCACGTCGCACTGTTTTGTGCAGTTCACACTGGCACTATTTTGCACGTCGCACTGTTTGGTGCAGTTTATCACTCGGTCTATTTTGCGCGTTGCGCTGTTTTGCGCAGTTCACACTCGCGCTATTTTGCGCGTCGCACTGTTTTGTGCATATTATCACTCGCGCTATTTTGCACGTCGCACTGTTTTGTGCAGTTCACACTCGCGCTATTTTGCGCGTCGCACTGTTTTGTGCAGTTTATCAATCGCGCTATTTTGCGCGTCGCACTGTGTTGTGCAGTTTATCACTCCCGCTATTTTATGCTTCGCACTGTTTTGTGCAGTTCATACTCGCGCTATTTTGCGCGTCAGACTATTTTGTGCAGTTTATCACTCGCGCTATTTTGCGCTTCGCATGTTTTCTGCAGTTCACACTCCCGCTATTTTGCGCGTCGCACTATTTTGTGCAGTTAACTCTTGCGCTATTTTGCACGTCGCACTGTTTTGTGCAGTTCACACTCGCGCTATTTTGCTCGTCGTTCTGTTTTGTGTAGTTCACACTCGCGCTATTTTGCGCGTCTCACTGTTTTGTGCAGTTTATCACTCGCGCTATTTTGCACGTCGCACTGTTTTGTGCAGTTCACACTCGGGCTATTTTGCACATCGCACTGTTTTGTGCAGTTCTCACTCGCGCTATTTTGCGCGTCGTACTGTTTTGTGGAGTTCACACTCGCGCTATTTTGCGCGTCGCACTGTTTTGTGCAGTTTATCACTCGCGTCATTTTGCACGTCTCATTGTTCTGTGCTGTTCACACTGGCGCTATTTTGCGCGTCGCACTATTTTGAGCAGTTTATTACTCGGGCTATTTTGCGCGTCGCACTGTTTTGTGCAGTTCACACTCGCGCTATTTTGCGCGTCGCGCTGTTTTGTTGAGTTCGCACTCGCGCTATTTCGCGCGTCGCACTGTTTTGTGGAGTTTATCACTCGCGCAATTTTGCACGTCGCACTGTTTTGTGCAGTTCACACTCGCGTTATTTTGCTCGTCGCACTATTTTGTGCAGTTTATCAATCGCGCTATTTTGCGCGTCGCACTGTGTTGTGCAGTTTCTCACTCCCGCTATTTTACGCTTTGCACTGTTTTGTGCAGTTGATACTCGCGCTATTTTCCGCGTCGCACTGTTTTGTGCAGTTTATCCCCCGCGCTATTTTGCGCTTCGCACTGTTTTCTGCAGTTCACACTCGCGCTATTTTGCGCGTCGCACAATTTTGTGCAGTTAACTCTCGCGCTATTTTGCGCGTCGCACTCTTTTGTGCAATTCACACTCGCGCTATTTTACGGGTCGCACTGTTTTGTGCAGCTTATCACTCGCGCTATTTTGCGCGTCGCACTGTTTTGTGTAGTTAACGCTCGCGCTATTTTGGTCGTCGCACTATTTTGTGCAGTTTATCACTTGCGCTATTTTGCGCGTCACACTGTTTTGTGCAGTTTATCACTTCCGTTATTTTGCGCTTCGCCCTGTTTTGTGCAGTTGACACTCGCGCTATTTTGCGCGTCAGATTGTTTTGTGCAGTTTATCACTCGCGCTATTTTGCACTTCGCACTGTTTTATGCAGTTCACACTCGCGCTATTCTGCGCGTCGCACTGTTTTCTGTGCAGTTCACACTCGTGCTATTTTGCGCGTCGCACTATTTTGTGCAGTTTATCAGTCGCGCTATTTTGCGCGTCGCACTGTTTTGTGCAGTTCACACTCGCGCTATTTTGCCCGTCGCACTGTTTTGTGCAGTTTATCAGTCGCGCTATTTTGCGCGTGGCACTGTTTTGTGCAGTTCACACTCGCGCTATTTTGCGCGTCGCACTGTTTTGTGCAGTTCACACTCGCGCTATTTTGTGCGTCGCACGGTTTTGTGCAGTTCACGCTCGCGCTATTTTGCACGTCGCACTGTTTTGTGCAGTTTATCACTCGCGCTATTTTGCGTTCGCACTGTTTTATGCAGTTCACACTCGCGCTATTTTGCGCGTCGCACTGTTTTGTGCAGTTCACACTCGCACTATTTTGCACGTTGCACTGTTTTGTGCAGTTTGTCACTCGGGTTATTTTGCGCGTCGCACTGTTTTGCGTAGTTCACACTCGCGCTATTTTGCGCGTCGCACTATTTTGCGGAGTTCACACTCCCGCTATTTTGCGCGTCGCACTGTTTTGTGCAGTTTATCACTCGCGCTATTTTGCACGTCGCACTGTTTTGTACTGTTCACACTCGCGCTATTTTGCGCGTCGCACTATTTTCTGTGCAGTTCACACTTGCGCTATTTTATGCGTCGCGCTGTTTTGTGCAGTTTATCACTCGCGCTATTTTGCACGTCGCACTATTTTCATGCAGTTCACACTCGCGCTATTTTGCGCGTCGCGCTGTTTTGTGCAGTTTATCACTCGCGCTATTTTGCACTTCGCACTGTTTTGTGCAGTTCACACTTGCGCTATTTTGCTCGTCGCACTGTTTTGTGCAGTTTATCACTCGCGCTATTTTGCCTCGCACTGTTTTTTGCAATTCACATTCTCGCTATTTTGCGCGTTGCACTGTTTTGTGCAGTTATCACGTGCTATTTTACGCGTCGCACTATTTTTTGCAGTTCACACTCGCGCTATTTTGCGCGTCGCACTGTTTTGTGCAGTTCACACTTGCGCTATTTTGTGCGTCGCACGGTTTTGTGTAGTTCACACTCGCACTATTTTGCACGTCGCACTGTTTTGTGCAGTTTATCACTCGGGCTATTTTGCGCGTCGCACTGTTTTGTGCAGTTCACCCTCGCGCTATTTTGCGTGTCGCACTGTTTTGTGGAGTTCACACTCGCGCTATTTTGTGCGTGGCACTGTTTTGTGCAGTTTGTCACTCGCGCTATTTTGCACGTCGCACTGTTTTGTACAGTTCACACTCGCGCTATTTTGCGCGTCGCACTGTTTTGTGCAGTTTATCACTCGCGCTACTTTGCGCGTCGCACTGTGTTGTGCAGTTTATCACTCCCGCTATTTTACGCTTCGCACTGTTTTGTGCAGTTGATACTCGCGCTATTTTGCACGTCGCACTGTTTTGTACAGTTCACACTCGCGCTATTTTCCGCGTCGCACTGTTTTGTGCAGTTTATCCCTCACGCTACTTTGCGCGTCGCACTGTGTTGTGCAGTTTATCACTCCCGCTATTTTACGCTTCGCACTGTTTTGTGCAGTTGATACTCGCGCTATTTTGCGCGTCGGACTGTTTTGTGCAGTTTATCACTCGCGCTATTTTGCGCTTCGTACTGTTTTCTGCAGTTCACACTCGCGCTATTTTGCGCGTCGCAGTATTTTGTGCAGCTAACTCTCGCGCTGTTTTGCGCGTCGCACTGTTTTGTGCTGTTCACACTCGCGCTATTTTGCGCGTCGCACGGTTTTGTGCAGTTCACACTTGCGCTATTTTGCGCGTCGCACTGTTTTCTCTGCAGTTCACACTTGCGCTATTTTGTGCGTCGTACTGTTTTGTACAGTTTATCACTCGCGCTATTTTGCACGTCGCACTGTTTTGTGCAGTTCACACTCGCGCTATTTTGCTCGTCGCACTATTTTGTGCAGTTTATCACTCGCGCTATTTTGCGGGTCGCACTGTTTGGTGCAGTTTATCACTCCCGTTATTTTGCGCTTCGAACTGTTTTGTGCAGTTGACACTCGCGCTATTTTGCGCGTTGGATTGTTTTGTGCAGTTTATCACTCGCGCTATTTTGCGCTTCGCACTGTTTAATGCAGTTCACACTCGCGCTATTTTGCGCGTCGCACTGTTTTCTGTGCAGTTCACACTCGCGCTATTTTGCGCGTCGCACTGTTTTGTGCAGTTTATCACTCACGCCATTTTCCGCTTCGCACTGTTTTATGTTGCTCACACTCGCGCTATTTTGTGCGTCGCGCTGTTTTGTGCAGTTAACTCTCGGGAAATTTTGCGCGTCGCACTGTTTTGTGCAGTTCACACTCGCGCTATTTTGCGCGTCGCACTGTTTTGTGCAGTTCACACTCGCGCTATTTTGCGCGTCGCACTGTTTTGTGCAGTTCACACTCGCGCTATTTTGCGCGTCGCACTGTTTTGTGCAGTTCACACTCGCGCTATTTTACACGTCGTACTGCTTTGTGCAGTTCACACTCGCGCTATTTGGCGCGTCGCACTGTTTTGTGCAACTTATCACTCGCGCTATTTTGCGCGTCGCACTGTTTTGTGTAGTTCACGCTCGCGCTATTTTGGTCGTCGCACTGTTTTGTGAAGTTTATCACTTGCGCTATTTTGCGCGTCACACTGTTTTGTGCAGTTTATCACTCCCGTTACTTTGCGCTTCGCCCTGTTTTTTGCAGTTCACACTCGCGCTATTTTGCGCGTCAGATTGTTTTGTGCAGTTTATCACTCGCTCTATTTTGCACTTCGCACTGTTTTATGCAGTTCACACTCGCGCTATTTTGCGCGTCGCACTATTTTGTGCAGTTCACACTCGCGCTATTTTGCTCGTCGCACTGTTTTGTGCAGTTTATCACTCGCGCTATTTTGCGCTTCGCACTGTTTTATGCAATTCACAATCTCGCTATTTTGCGCGTCGCATTGTTTTGTGCAGTTAACTCTCATGCTATTTTGCGCGTCGCACTGTTTTGTGCAGTTCACACTCGCGCTATTTTGCGCGTCGCACTGTTTTGTGCAGTTCACACTCGCGCTATTTTGTGCGTCGCTCGGTTGTTGTGCAGTTCACACTCGCGCTATTTTGCACGTCGCATTGTTTTGTGCAGTTTATCACTCGCGCTATTTTGCGCTTCGCACTGTTTTATGCAGTTCACACTCGCGCTATTTTGCGCGTCGCACTGTTTTGTGCAGTTCACACTCGCACAATTTTGCACGTCGCACTGTTTTGTGCAGTTTATCACTCGGGGTATTTTACGCATCGCACTGTTTTGTGCAGTTCACACTCGCGCTATTTTGTGCGTGGACTATTTTGCGGAGTTCACACTCCCGCTATTTTGCGCGTCGCGCTGTTTTGTGCAGTTTAGCACTCACGCTATTTTGCACGTCGCACTGTTTTTTGTGCAATTCACACTCGCGCTATTTTGCGCGTCGCGCTGTTTTGTGCAGTTTATCACTCGCGCTATTTTGCACATCGCACTGTTTTGTGCAGTTCACACTCGCGCTATTTTGCTCGTCGCACTGTTTTGTGCAGTTTATCACTCGCGCTATTTTGCACTTCGCACTGTTTTATGCAATTCACATTCTCGCTATTTTGCGCGTTGCACTGTTTTGTGCAGTTAACTCACGTGCTATTTTGCGCGTCGCACTGTTTTGTGCAGTTCACACTCGCGCTATTTTGCGCGTCGCACTATTTTGTGCAGTTCACACTCGCGCTATTTTGCACGTCACACTGTTTGGTGCAGTTTTCACTCGGGCTATTTTGCGCGTCGCACTGTTTTGTGCAGTTCACATTCGCGCAATTTTGCGTGTCGCACTGTTTTGTGGAGTTCACACTCGCGCTATTTTGCGCGTGGCACTGTTTTGTGCAGTTTGTCACAAGCGCTATTTTACACGTCGCACTGTTTTGTACAGTTCACACTCGCGCTATTTTGCGCGTCGCACTGTTTTGTGCAGTTTATCACTTACGCTACTTTGCACGTCGCACTGTGTTGTGCAGTTTATCACTCCCACTATTTTACGCTTCGCACTGTTTTGTGCAGTTGGTACTCGCGCTATTTTGCGCGTCGGACTGTTTTGTGCAGTTTATCACTCGCGCTATTTTGTGCTTCGCACTGTTTTCTGCAGTTCACACTCGCGCTATTTTGCGCGTCGCAGTATTTTGTGCAGTTAACTCTCGCGCTGTTTTGCGCGTCGCACTGTTTTGTGCAGTTCACACTCGCGCTGTTTTGCGCGTCGCACGGTTTTGTGCAGTTCACACTTGCGCTATTTTATGCGACGCACTGTTTTCTGTGCAGTTCACACTTGCGCTGTTTTGCGCGTCACACTGTTTTGTGCAGTTTATCACTCGCGCTACATTGCGCGTCGCACTGTGTTGTGCAGTTTATCACTCCCGCTATTTTACGCTTCGCACTGTTTTGTGCAGTTGATACTCGCGCTATTTTGCGCGTCGGACTGTTTTGTGCAGTTTATCACTCGCGCTATTTTGCGCTTCGCACTGTTTTGTGCAGTTCACACTCGCGCTATTTTGCGCGTCGCAGTATTTTGTGCAGCTAACTCTCGCGCTGTTTTGCGCGTCGCACTGTTTTGTGCAGTTCACACTCGCGCTATTTTGCGCGTCGCACGGTTTTGTGCAGTTCACACTTGCGCTATTTTGCGCGTTGCACTGTTTTCTCTGCAGTTCACACTTGCGCTATTTTGCGCGTCGCACTGTTTTGTGCAGTTTATCACTCGCGCTATTTTGCACGTCGCACTGTTTTGTGCAGTTCACACTCGCGCTATTTTGCTCGTCGGACTGTTTTGTGCAGTTTATCACTCGCGCTATTTTGCGGGTCGCACTGTTTTGTGCAGTTTATCACTCCCGTTATTTTGCGCTTCGAACTGTTTTGTGCAGTTGACACTCGCGCTATTTTGCGCGTCGGATTGTTTTGTGCAGTTTATCACTCGCGCTATTTTGCGCTTCGCACTATTTAATGCAGTTCACACTCGCGCTATTTTGCGCGTCGCACAGTTTTCTGTGCAGTTCACACTCGCGCTATTTTGCGCGTCGCACTGTTTTGTGCAGTTTATCACTCGCGCTATTTTGCGCTTCGCACTATTTTATGTCGTTAACACTCGCGCTATTTTGTGCGTCGCACTGTTTTGTGCAGTTAACGCTCGGGCAATTTTGCGCGTCGCACTGTTTTGTGCAGTTCACACTCGCGCTATTTTGCGCGTCGCACTGTTTTGTGCAGTTCACACTCGCGCTATTTTGCGCGTCGCACTGTTTTGTGCAGTTCACACTCGCGCTATTTTGCGCGTCGCACTATTTTGTGTAGTTCACACTCGCGCTATTTTGCCCGTCGTACTGTTTTGTGTAGTTCACACTCACGCTATTTTGCGCGTCGCACTGTTTTGTGCAGCTTATCACTCGCGCTATTTTGCGCGTCGCACTGTTTTGTGTAGTTCACGCTCGCGCTATTTTGGTCGTCGCACTGTTTTGTGAAGTTTATCACTTGCGCTATTTTGCGCGTCACACTGTTTTGTGCAGTTTATCACTGCCGTTACTTTGCGCTTCGCCTTGTTTTGTGCAGTTGACACTCGCGCTATTTTGCGCGTCAGATTGTTTTGTGCAGTTTATCACACGCTCTATTTTGCACTTCGCACTGTTTTATGCAGTTCACACTCGCGCTATTTTTGCTCGTCGCACTGTTTTGTGCAGTTATCACTCGCGCTATTTGCGCTTCGCACTGTTTTATGCAATTCACACTCGCTATTTTGCACGTCGCATTGTTTTGTGCAGTTAACTCTCACGCTATTTGCGCGTCGCACTGTTTTGTGCAGTTCACACTCGCGCTATTTTGCGCGTCGCACTGTTTTGTGCAGTTCACACTCGCGCTATTTTGTGCGTCGCTCGGTGTTGTGCAGTTCACACTCGCGCTATTTTCCACGTCGCATTGTTTTGTGCAGTTTATCACTCGCGCTATTTTGCGCTTCGCACTGTTTTATGCAGTTCACACTCGCGCTATTTTGCGCGTCGCACTGTTTTGTGCAGTTCACACTCGCACAATTTTGCACGTCGCACTGTTTTGTGCAGTTTATCACTCGGGGTATTTTACGCATCGCACTGTTTTGTGCAGTTCACACTCGCGCTATTTTGTGCGTCAGACTATTTCGCGGAGTTTCACCTCCCGCTATTTTGCGCGTCGCGCTGTTTTGTGCAGTTTAGCACTCACGCTATTTTCACGTCGCACTATTTTTTGTGCAATTCACACTCGCGCTATTTGCGCGTCGCGCTGTTTTGTGCAGTTTATCACTCGCGCTATTTTGCACATCGCACTGTTTTGTGCAGTTCACACTCGCGCTATTTTGCTCGTCGCACTGTTTTGTGCAGTTATCACTCGCGCTATTTTGCACTTCGCACTGTTTTATGCAATTCACATTCTCGCTATTTTGCGCGTTGCACTATTTTGTGCAGTTAACTCACGTGCTATTTTGCGCGTCGCACTGTTTTGTGCAGTTCACACTCGCGCTATTTTTGCGCGTCGCACTATTTTGTGCAGTTCACACTCGCGCTATTTGCACGTCGCACTGTTTGGTGCAGTTTTCACTCGGGCTATTTTGCGTCGCACTGTTTTGTGCAGTTCACATTCGCGCTATTTTACGTGTCGCACTATTTTGTGGAGTTCACACTCGCGCTATTTTGCGCGTGGCACTGTTTTGTGCAGTTTGTCACTAGCGCTATTTTACACGTCGCACTGTTTTGTACAGTTCACACTCGCGCTATTTTGCGCGTCGCACTGTTTTGTGCAGTTTATCACTCGCGCTACTTTGCACGTCGCACTGTGTTGTGCAGTTTATCACTCCCGCTATTTTACGCTTCGCACTGTTTTGTGCAGTTGATACTCGCGCTATTTTGCGCGTCGGACTGTTTTGTGCAGTTTATCACTCGCGCTATTTTGCGCTTCGCACTGTTTTCTGCAGTTCACACTCGCGCTATTTTGCGCGTCGCACTATTTTGTGCAGTTAACTCTCGCGCTATTTTGCGCGTCGCACTGTTTTGCAGTTCACACTCGCGCTATTTTGCGCGTCGCACTGTTTTGTGCAGTTCACTTCGATTTTATGCGACGCACTGTTTTCTGTGCAGTTCACACTTGCGCTGTTTTGCGCGTCGCACTGTTTTGTGCTGTTCACACTCGCGCTGTTTTGCGCGTCACACGGTTTTGTGCAGTTCACACTTGCACTATTTTGCGCGTCGCACTGTTTTGTGCAGTTCACACTTGCGCTATTTTGCGCGTCGCACTGTTTTGTGCAGTTTATCACTCGCGCTATTTTGCATGTCGCACTGTTTTGTGCAGTTCACACTCGCGCTATTTTGCTCGTCGCACTGTTTTGTGCAGTTTATCACTCGCGCTATTTTACGCGTCGCACTGTTTTGTGCAGTTTATCACTCCCGCTATTTTGCGCTTCGCACTGTTTTGTGCAGTTGACACTCACGCTATTTTGCGCGTCGGATTGTTTTGTGCAGTTTATCACTCGCGCTATTTTGCGTTTCGCACTGTTTTGTGCAGTTCACACTCGCGCTATTTTGCGCGTCGCACTGTTTTCTGTGCAGTTCCCATCACGCTATTTTGCGCGTCGCATTGTTTTGTGCAGTTTATCACTCGCGCTATTTTGCCCTTCGCACTGTTTTATGTTGTTCACACTCGCGCTATTTTGTGCGTCGCACTGTTTTGTGCAGTTAACTCTCGGGCAATTTTGCGCGTCGCACTGTTTTGTGCAGTTCACACTCGCGCTATTTTGCGCGTCGCACTGTTTTGTGTAGTTCACGCTCGCGCTATTTTGGTCGTCGCACTGTTTTGTGCAGTTTATCACTTGCGCTATTTTGCGCGTCACACTGTTTTGTGCAGTTTATCACTCCCGTTATTTTGCGCTTCGCCCTGTTTTGTGCAGTTGACACTCGCGCTATTTTGCGCGTCAGATAGTTTTGTGCAGTTTATCACTCGCGCTATTTTGCACTTCGCACTGTTTTATGCAGTTCACACTCGCGCTATTTTGCGCGTCGCACTGTTTTCTGTGCAGTTCACACTCGTGCTATTTTGCGCGTCGCACTGTTTTGTGCAGTTTATCACTCGTGCTTTTTTGCGCGTCGCACTGTTTTGTGCAGTTCACACTCGCGCTATTTTGCTCGTCGCACTGTTTTGTGCAGTTTATCACTCGAGCTATTTTGCACTTCGCACTGTTTTCTGCAGTTCACATTCGCGCTATTTTGCGCGTCACACTATTTTGTGCAGTTAACTCTCGCGCTATTTTGCGCGTCGCACTGTTTTGTGCAGTTCACACTCGCGCTATTTTGCGCGTCGCACTGTTTTGTGCAGTTTATCACCCGCGCTATTTTGCGCTTCGCACTGTTTTATGGAGTTCACACTCGCGCTATTTTGCGCGTCGCACTGTTTTGTGCAGTTAACTCTCGGGCTATTTTGCGCGTCGCACTGTTTTGTGCAGTTCACACTCGCGCTATTTTGCGCGGCGCACTGTTTTGTGGAGTTCACGCTCGCGTTATTTTGCGCATCGCACTGTTTTGTGCAGTATATCACTCGCGCTATTTTGCACGTCACACTGTTTTGTGCAGTTCACACTCGCGCTATTTTGCGCGTTGCACTGTTTTCTGCAGTTTATCACTCGCGCTATTTTGCGCGTCGTACTGTGTTGTGCAGTTTATCCCTCCCGCTATTTTACGCATCGCACTGTTTCGTGCAATTGATACTCGCGCTATTTTGCACGTCGGACTGTTTTGTGCAGTTTATCACTCGCGCTATTTTGCGCTTCGCACTGTTTTCTGCAGTTCACACTCGCGCTATTTCGCGCGTCGCACTATTTTGTGCAGTTCACTCTCGCGCTGTTTTGCGCGTCGCACTGTTTTGTGTAGTTCACACTCACGCTATTTTGCGCGTCGCACTGTTTTGTGTAGTTCACACTTGCGCAATTTTGTGCGTCGCACTGTTTTCAGTGCAGTTCACACTCGCGCTATTTTGCTCGTCGCACTGTTTTGTGCAGTTTATCACTTGCACTATTTTGCGCGTCGCACTGTTTTGTGCAGTTCACACTCGTGCTATTTTGCTCGTCGCACTATTTTGTGCAGTTTATCACTCGCGCTATTTTGCGCTTCGCACTGTTTTATGCAATTCACAACCTCGCTATTTTGCGCGTCGCACTGTTTTGTGCAGTTCACACTTGAGCTATTTTGCGCGTCGCACTATTTTGTGCAGTTTATCACTCGTGCTATTTTGCGCGTCGCACTGTTTTGTGCAGTTCACACTCGCGCTATTTTGCTCGTCGCACTATTTTGTGAAGTTTATCACCCGCGCTATTTTGCGCGTCGCACTGTTTTGTGCAGTTTATCACCACCGTTATTTTACGCTTCGCACTGTTTTGTGCAGTCGACACTCGCACTATTTTGCGCGTCGGATTGTTTTGTGCAGTTTATCACTCACGCTATTTTGCGCTTCGCACCGTTTTATGCAGTTCACAATCGCGCTAATTTGCGCGTCGCACTATTTTGTGGAGTTTATCACTCGCGCTATTTTGCACGTCGCACTGTTTTGTGCAGTTCACTCTCGTGCTATTTTGCATGTCGCACTATTTTGTGCAGTTTATCACTCGCGCTATTTTGCGCTTCGCACTGTTTTATGTAGTTCACACTCGCACTATTTTGCGCGTTGCACTGTTTTGTGTAGTTAACTCTCGGGCTATTTTGCGCGTCGCACTGTTTTGTGCAGTTCACACTCGCACTATTTTGCGCGTCGCACAGTTTTGTGCAGTTCACACTCGCGCTATTTTGCGCGTCGCACTGTTTTGTGCAGTTCACATTCGCGCTATTTTGCGCGTCGCGCTGTTTTGTACAGTTTATCACTCGTGCTATTTTGCGTGTCGCACTGTTTTGTGCAGTTCACACTCGCGCTATTTTGCGCGTCGCACTGTTTTGTGCAGTTTATCACTCGCGCAATTTTGCGCGTCGCACTGTTTTGTGCAGTTTATCACTCCCGTTATTTTGCGCTTCCCACTGTTTTGTGCAGTTGAGACTCGTGCTATTTTGCACGTCGGACTGTTTTCTGCAGTTTATCACTCACGCTATTTTGCGCTTCGCACTGTTTTATGCAGTTCATACTCGCGCTATTATGCGCGTCGCACAGTTTTGTGCAGTTTATCACTCGTGCTATTTTGCACGTCGCACTGTTTCGTGCATTTCACACTCGCGTATTTTGCGCGTCGTACAGTTTTCTGTAGTTCACACTCGCGCTATTTTGCGCGTTGCACTGTTTTGTGCAGTTTATCACTCGCATTGTTTTGCACGTCGCACTGTTTTGTGCAGTTCACACTGGCGTTATTTTACGCGTCGCACTGTTTAGAGCAGTTTATCACTCGCGCTATTTTGCGCGTCGCACGGTTTTGTGCAGTTCACACTCGCGCTATTTTGCGCGTCGTACTGTTTTGTGTAGTTCACACTCGCGCTATTTTGCGCGTCGCACAGTTTTGTGCAGTTCATCACCCGCGTCATTTTGCACGTCGCACTGTTATGTGCAGTTCACACTGGCGCTATTTTGCGCGTCGCACTGTTTTGTGCAGTTTATCACTCGCGCAATTTTGTGCGTCGCAGTATTTTGTGCAGTTCACACTCGTGCAATTTTGCGCGTCGTACTGTTCTGTGCAGTTTATCACTCGCGCAATTTTGCACGTCGCACTGTTTTGGGCATTTTATCACTCGCGCTATTTTGCACGTCGCACTGTTTTGTGCAGTTCACACTCGCGCTATTTTGCGTGTCACACTGTTTTGTGCTATTTATCACTCGCGCTATTTTGCGCATCGCACTGTTTTCTGCATTTTATCACTCCCGCTATTTTGCGCTTCGCACTGTTTTGTGCAGTTGAGACTCGCACTATTTTGCACGTCGCACAGTTTTGTGCAGTTTATCACTCTCCCTGTTTTGTGCGTCGCACTGTTTTGTGCGGTTCACACTCGCGCTATTTTGCGCGTCGTACTGTTTTGTGTAGTTCACACTCGCGCTATTTTGCGCGTCACACTATTTTGTGCAGTTTATCACTCGCGTCATTTTGCACGTCGCACTGTTTTGTGCAGTTCACACTGGCGCTATTTTGCACGACGCACTATTTTGTGCAGTTTATCACTCGGGCTATTTTGCGCGTCGCACTGTTTTGTGCAGTTCACACTCGCGCTATTTTGCGCGTCGCACTATTTTGTGGAGTTCACACTCGCGCCATTTTGCACGTCGCACTGTTTTGTGCAGTTTATCACTCGCGCTATTTTGCACGTCGCACTGTTTTGTGCAGTTTATCACTCGCGCTATTTTGCGCGTCGCACAGTGTTGTGCAGTTTATCACTCCCGCTATTCTACGCTTCGCACTGTTTTGTGCAGTTGATACTCGCGTATTTTGCGCGTCGAACTTTTGTGCAGTTTATCACTCGCGCTATTTTGTGCAGTTTACACTCGCGCTATTTTGCGCGTCGCACAATTTTGTGCAGTTAACTCTCGCGCTATTTTGCGCGTCGCACTGTTTTATGCAGTTCACACTCGCCCTATTTTGCCCGTCGCACTGTTTTCTGTGCAGTTCACACTTGCGCTATTTTGCGCGTCGCACTGTTTTGTGCAGCTTATCACTCGCGCTATTTTGCACGTCGCACTGTTTTGTGCAGCTCCCACTCGCGCAATTTTGCTCGTCGCACTGTTTTGTGCAGTTTATCACTCGCGCTATTTTGCGCGTCGCACTGTTTTGTGCAGTTCATCACTCCCGTTATTTTGCGCTTCGCACTGTTTTGTGCAGTTGACACTCGCGCTATTTTGTGCGTCGGATTGTTCTGTGCAGATTATCACTCGCGCTACTTTGTGCTTCGCACTGTTTTATGCAGTTCACACTCGCGCTATTTTGCGCGTCGCACTGTTTTGTGCAGTTCACACTCGCGCTATTTTGCGCGTCGCACTGTTTTGTGCAGTTTATCACTCGCGCTATTTTGCGCGTCGCACTGTTTTGTGCAGTTCACACTCGCGCTATTTTGCTCGTCGCACTGTTTTGTGCAGTTTATCACTCGCGCTATTTTGCGCTTCGCACTGTTTTATGCAGTTCACACTCGCGCTATTTTGCGCGTCGCACTGTTTTGTGCAGTTAACTCTCGCGCTATTTTGCGCGTCGCACTGTTTTGTGCAGTTCACACTCGCGCTATTTTGCGCGTCACTCCCGCTATTTTGCGCTTCGCACTGTTTTATGCAGTTCACACTCGCGCTATTTTGCGCGTGGCACTATTTTGTGCAGTATATCACTCGCGCTATTTTGCGCGTCGCACTGTTTTGTGCAGTTCACACTCGCGGTATTTTGCGCGTCGCATTGTTTTGTGTAGTTTATCGCTCGCGCTATTTTGCACGTCGCACTGTTTTGTGCAGTTCACACTCGCGCTATTTTGCGCGTCGCACTGTTTTGTGCAGTTTATCACTCCCGCTATTTTACGCTTCGCACTGTTTTGTGCAGTTGACACTCGCGCTATTTTGCGCGTCGGACTGTTTTGTGCAGTTTATCACTCACGCTATTTTGCGCTTCGCACTGTTTTATGCAGTTCACACTCGCGCTATTTTGCGCGTCGCAGAGTTTTATGCAGTTTATCACTCGCGCTATTTTGCGCGTCGCACTATTTTGTGTAGTTCACACTCGCGTTATTTTGCGCGTCGTACAGTTTTGTGTAGTTCACACTCGCGCTATTTTGCGTTGCACTGTTTTGTGCAGTTTATCACTCGCGTTGTTTTGCACGTCGCACTGTTTTGTGCAGTTCACACTGGCGCTATTTTGCGCGTCGCACTGTTTAGTGCAGTTTATCACTCGCGCTATTTTGCGCGTCGTACTGTTTTGTGCAGTTCACACTCGCGCTATTTTGCGCGTCGTACTGTTTTGTGTAGTTCACACTCGCGCTATTTTGCGCGTCGCACAGTTTTGTGCAGTTTATCACTCGCGCCATTTTGCACGTCGCACTGTTTTGTGCAGTTCACACTGGCGCTATTTGCGCGTCGCACTGTTTTGTGCAGTTTATCACTCGGGCTATTTTGCGCGTCGCACTGTTTTACGCAGTTCACACTCGCGCTGTTTTGCGCGTCGTACTGTTTTGTGTACTTCACACTCGCGCTAATTTGCACGTCGCACTGTTTTGGGCAGTTTATCACTCGCGCTATTTTGCACGTCGCACTATTTTGTGCAGTTCACACTCGCGCTATTTTGCGTGTCACACTGTTTTGTGCTGTTTATCACTCGCGCTATTTTGCGCGTCGCACTGTTTTGTGCAGTTTATCACTCCCGCTATTTTGCGCTTCGCACTGTTTTGTGCAGTTCAGACTCGCGCTATTTTGCGCGTCGGACTGTTTTGTGCAGTTTATCATTCACGCTATTTTGCGCTTCGCACTATTTTATGCAGTTGACACTTGCGCTATTTTGCGCGTCGCATAGTTTTGTGCAGTTTATCCCTCGCACAATTTTGTGCAGTTTATCACTCGTGCTATTTTGCGCGTCGCACTGTTTTGTGCAGTTCACACTCGCGCTATTTTGCGCGTCGTACTGTTTTGTGTAGTTCACACTCGCGCTATTTTGCGCGTTGCACTGTTTTGTGCAGTTTATCACTCGCGCTATTTTGCACGTCGCTCTGTTTTGTGCAGTTCACACTCGCGCTATTTTGCACGTCACACTGTTTAGTGCAGTTTATCACTCGCGCTATTTTGTGCGTCGCACTGTTTTGTGCGGTTCACACTCGCGCTATTTTGTGCGTCGTACTGTTTTGTGTAGTTCACACTCGCGCTATTTTGCGCATCGCACTGTTTTGGGCAGTTTATCACTCGCGCCATTTTGCACGTCGCACTGTTTTGTGCAGTTCACACTGGCGCTATTTTGCGCGTCGCACTATTTTGTGGAGTTCACACTCGCGCTATTTTGCGTGTCGCACTGTTTTGTGCAGTTTATCACACGCGCTATTTTGCACGTCGCACTGTTTTGCGCAGTTTATCACTCGCGCTATTTTGCACGTCGCACTGTTTTGTGCAGTTCACACTCGCGCTATTTTGCACGTCACACTGCTTTGTGCAGTTTATCACTCGCGCTATTTTGCACGTCGCACTGTTTTGTGCAGTTTATCACTCGCGCTATTTTGCGCGTCGCACTGTGTTGTGCAGTTTATCACTCCCGCTATTTTACGCTTCGCACTATTTTGTGCAGTTGATACTCGCGCTATTTTGCGCGTCGAACTGTTTTGTGCAGTTTATCACTCGCGCTATTTTGCGCTTCGCACTGTTTTCTGCAGTTCACACTCCCGCTATTTTGCACGTTGCACTATATTGTGCAGTTAACTCTCACGCTATTTTGCTCGTCGCACTGTTTTGCACAGCTCACACTCGCGCTATTTTGCACGTCGCACTGTTTTCTGTGCAGTTCACACTCGCGCTATTTTGCGCGTCGCACTGTTTTGTGCAGTTTATCACTCCCGTTATTTTGCGCTTCGCACTGTTTTGTGCAGTTGACACTCGCGCTATTTTGCGCGTCAGATTGTTTTGTGCAGTTTATCACTCACGCTACTTTGCGCTTCGCACTGTTTTATGCAGTTCACACACGCGCTATTTTGCGCGTCGCACTGTTTTTTGTGCAGTTCACACTCGCGCTATTTTGCGCGTCGCACTGTTTTGTGCAGTTTATCACTCGCGCTATTTTGCGCGTCGCACTGTTTTGTGCAGTTCACACTCGCGCTATTTTGCTCGGTGCACTGTTTTGTGCAGTTAACTCTCGGGCTATTTTGCGCGTCGCACTGTTTTGTGCAGTTCACACTCGCGCTATTTTGCGCGTGGCACTATTTTGTGCAGTTCACACTCGCGCTATTTTGCGCGTCGCGCTGTTTTGTACAGTTTATCACTCGCGCTATTTTGCACGTCGCACTGTTTTGTGCAGTTTATCACTCGCGCTATTTTGCGCTTCGCACTGTTTTATGCAATTCACACTCTCGCTATTTTGCGCGTCGCACTGTTTTGTGCAGTTAACTCTCGTCCTATATTGCGCGTCGCACTGTTTTGTGCAGTTCACAGTCGCGCTATTTTGCGCGTCGCACTGTTTAGTGCAGTTTAACACTCGCGATATTTGGCGCGTCGCACTGTTTTGTGCAGTTCACACTCGCGCTATTTTACGCGTCGTACTGTTTTGTGTAGTTCACACTCGCGCTATTTTGCGTGTCGCACTATTTTGTGCAGTTTATCACTCGCGCTATTTTGCACGTCGCACTGTTTTGTCCAGTTCACAGTCGCACTATTTTGCGCATCGCACTGTTTAGTGCAGTTTATCACTCGCGATATTTTGCGCATCGCATTGTTTCGTGCAGTTCACACTCGCGCTATTTTGCCCGTCGTACTGTTTTGTGTAGTTCACACTCGCGCTATTTTGCGCGTCGCACTGTTTTGTGCAGTTCACACTCACGCTATTTTGCTCGTCGCACTGTTTTGTGCGGTTTATCACTCGTGCTATTTTGCGCTTCGCACTGTTTTATGCAATTCACAATCTGGCTATTTTGCGCCTCGCACTGTCACTACAACAAAAAAGGCCTTTGGTGACAGACCGATTTTGTCTCCAAACATCAAAATTTTGTCACTAAAGTGATCTGTGACGAAAAAAATTTGTCACCACATTCGTGGCCTATACGTCGTCACAAAAAGTACCTGATGACGAAAAACAGTTTCGTCACCTATTTTTCATTTTTGACGACGAAATGTTTCGTCTCCAAATGTGAAATTTTTCGTCCTCTAAAACACCAATTTCGTCACCAAAACTAAATAATATTTTATTTTAATTATTTTTTGCGACAAAATATTTCGTCACCAAATATATTTTAGTGACGAAAGTTTTCCTCACCAATAATATGGATTAAGGTGACAAAAAAATTCGTCACTAAAATGAGCAAAAAAAAAAATTATTCGATGACAAAACATTTTGTCACAAAATATTTCAATTTAGCGACGAAATATTCAGCAAATGTGACGAAATTATTTGTTTCGTACTATATCATTAGTGACAAAATTATTCGTCATGTTTTTTGAAAACTAATAGCGACATTTTTTATTTCGTCACTAATAAAAATTAAAAATTTTGAAAATGGGAATACTATTTTCTTCCGAATTTTTTTCTTTTTAGTAACAATTCCCTGCGCATTTCAATAACCTGTTCAATAAAATATCCATTACAAATCAATACAAAAATCTGTTCATTTTCATAAACATCACAATCGAATTTTAGCACTATCCAAAAAATTACAATATGAACTGCATGCGGATTATAAACATGTCTCTTAATATCCACAAAAAAGTCTACTAATATCCACAAAAATATAATATCAACCGTATGCAGATTACCAAACACATCTCCTAATATCCAACAAAAAACATGTCTACTAATATCAACAAAAATAAAATATCAAGGGCGGATTACCAAACATGCCCGTAATACTAACAAAAATATAAAATTTACAACACAACCAAAATACATGTAAGATAATATGAACAAAAACAAAATGAGCTACCATCGGCCCTCCAAATTACCAAACACACATCCATATCAAATCTCGAATCTGCAAAAAAATGAAACACAAAAAAAAAAATGTCAGTTAGACAATTATTATCTTATCCATAACATATACAATTTAACATGCATTTTTTGACTTAGTTTTCAAACGGGAGTCCCGTGCTAGTTCCGTAAGTTTCCACAACTCACATCGGTCCATCCCGAGGTGTTTGAGGTGTTTCCCGGGCCGTCTCATGGCTGTTACACGATTTTGGCCCCCGAAAGCCTATTTTCAAGCTTAAGTGTGGAAAAGTGCATTTTTGGACTTAGTTTTCAAACCGGGAGTCCCGTGCTAGTTCCGTAAGTTTCCACAACTCACATTGGTCCATCCCGAGGTGTTTGAGGTGTTTCTTGGGTCGTCTCGTGGCTGTTGCACGATTTTGGCCGCCGAAGGCCTATTTTCAAGCTTAAGTGTAAAAAAGTGCATTTTTTGACTTAGTTTTCAAACCGGGAGTCCCGTGCTAGTTCCGTTAGTTTCCACAACTCACATTGGTCCCTCCCGAGGTGTTTGAGGTGTTCCCCAGCCGTCTCGTGGCTGTTGCACGATTTTGGCCCCTGAAGGCCTATTTTCAAGATTAAGTGTGGAAAAGTGCATTTTTGGACTTAGTTTTCAAACCGGGAGTCCCGTGCTAGTTCCGTAAGTTTCCACAACTCACATTGGTCCGTCCCGAGGTGTTTGAGGTGTTTCCCGGGCCGTCTCGTGGCTTTTGCACGATTTTGGCCCCCGAAGGCCTATTTTCAAGCTTAAGTATGAAAAAGTGCATTTTTGGATTTAATTTTCACACCGAGAGTCCCGTGCTAGTTCCGTAAGTTTCCACAACTCACATTTGTCCATCCCGAGGTGTTTGAGATGTTTCCCGGGCTGTCTCGTGGCTGTTGCACAATTTTGGCCCCCGAAGGCCTATTTTTGCAGCTTAAGTGTGAAAAAGTGCATTTTTGGACTTAGTTTTCAAACCGGGAGTCCCGTGCTAGTTCCGTAAGTTTCCACAACTCACATTGGTCTATCCCGAGGTATTTGAGGTGTTCTCCGGGCCGTCTCGTGACTGTTGCACGATTTTGGCCGCCGAAGGCCTATTTTCAAGCTTTAACTTAATATAAAAAAAAGCCTACAATAAGAAATCAAACGTATCCACTATATAAGTGATTCCTGCTAAAGGAAAAAATCCACTTATCATGGGAAAATAAAATCTCTTCAAACCTACTAATTGAATGCAACTCTTGGTTATTAGACTGGGTATAAAGACTGCCCCACAGGAAGGTCCACTAACAAGTACTCATTGCATTGGAAGATATGATACAACCCAAACTTAAAAGGAAACCCACCACAGAAATATTGCCTCCCACACACCAAGGAACATCCAGTGTACCACTAGTAATGCTAACTGTAAGGCATTGCCAGGTATTTTATTATCAATGCCACATCCAGTACAACTAGAAAATATTTACTAGTGTGAAAGCAAGTATGGAAATTGATAATAGATGACAGTACAGTCAAGGTTCTATTTATAATGTGCAAACATCTTATGATGAAATAGTGAAGTTTAAAAGTGTCCTAACCTAAGCTGAAGTTCAGAAACCAGCAATTAAATAAGAGTCACAATACTAAGAACTAATTTGGCCATCATGTGTCTTGGTTATAGTTTGGATTTGTCTTCTTCTAGGATCTCTCTCTAAAACCAGTTAAGTATCTTAGAGAGGATGTGACAAATACCATGGAAAACTCTCAACTATAGCCATCAAGTCATAAGATCTTAGTCATCCAAGTCCGTGGTTATGATCATATACATGTACCCACAAAAACACAGAAACAAAGAAGCAAGGCAGATAAAGAAGGTAAGAGTTTCATGCTAGCTTATACAATGGCTTAATTGTCTAAAAATGTATTAGAATGGTTCTTCAATTACCATAAGTAATTCTAAAAGGTAAAATGTTGAAAATTGCATACTTACATGAATAATCAGCACATGACAATTAACATATGGGATTTTGTCAATGTTCTGCACACAGTCAACACAAACACCATTTAATTAGACCCAAAAAAAAAAAATGCATAATCTTTCAATCAAAATAATAGTATAGATAAACAGATGATCTGAAGAACAAGACAAACCTCCTGACAAAAATTGGTCAGAGATGAATTTCTTGTCGTCACTAGAGCAGAACAAGCCTGAGGCAAAAAGCTCAACCTCCTCTTCTTGTGAGCCCCAATTTGGGTCCGAGTAAAATTGTTCTTCATCCCTTTCTCATCCTCACTCCAACAATGACGATTATAACCATACCTGATAATCACAACACAGAACAAGACCATATTGGGAGATAATTTACCACAAATTCCTCTCCAACTTTTCAATATATACATACATACATAATCAAGTACAAAGAAATAAAATAATTTATCAAAAACCCAGATCAAAATTTGCAAAATTCCCAAGAATCATCACAACAATTACCTGAAAAACCAATGATCACTGTAACTTCTACTGTAGGAGAATTAGTAGTAGAAATTGAAGTCATCCGATGATGAAAAAACCAGTCAGCAATATACAAGCCATTTTAGAGAGAAATAAAAAGCAAAATAGAACAATGATGGAAAGAAAAGAAACCGACTGTTCATGGAAGAAGCTCCGTGGAGTAGCCAAATTCATCTGAGGCTCTAAAACAGCATAATTATTAGCATAATTATCAAAAATAGAAGTAACATTGAGCTAGGTTAAGACTTAGAAACACCTGGAAACTAGGAAAGTTGTAGTTACATAGTAGATAAGAGCCCAAGTCAGTTGAAAATAGCTCCATAGCGACAGGTTTCAATTCAACATGGAAGGTATGTAAGCTTTGGAGATGCTAATAGAACAAATATGTAAAGAAGAATATCAAATGCAGTAGTGAATGCAGGTGTGGATGGTATGCAAAAGAAATTGCTAAAAAAAGGAGCAAAGCAAACCTGATGGTTTCAAGAGGAGAGAGAACAACTTTGGTCATAGCCCCTGCCAGAGCACCACTAAGAAACTCGCCAACTTCTCTACTCCTTAAAAATCCTGAATCAAAACAAATTATTTCTTTTTCATTTGGATAAACCAAGCTTCCGATATCATTTTGGTACACGAAATATTAAAACAAATTTATGCCTACCTATAGATGTATATATTCATATATTCAAAGAAGAAAGGGCAGGAGTTATAATAGATAAGGAACAATGGAACTAACACAATCAGACTTGTGTTTAATATCTAAATATATAGTATCCTTGGATTCATAAATGTGTAGATGCTGTTGAAGAATACTTGGTACCATTGCAAGGGTAGCTCTTTAAAGTAAACCAACAAATGTTGTAAAGTATTCCTGCACGTTCAACTGCTAATGGATCTCTGGGGATATCCTTCCCAATCAAGTCAAGTAAGAAATTGAGTGGCACAGAAGAGTGTGCAGAAAATGCATTTCTGCTGACCAGCACATATAAGCTTTGCAAAACTATTTAATGTGCTTCATGAATTTCTTCACGAACCTCCAAGCAGGACTCCATAAACTAGTAACATGAATTAACTGAGAGATACAAAGCAACAGATAACTTTTTTGAAGTATTTTGTGAACACATGCAAGGAAATTTTGACACAATCTGTCATATATTAACCCACAAACCCATTATTACATCCACAACCCATTAGAATCTTTTACAAAATAAATTAAGACTCAAAACTTTGTATGGATATGACCAAACCCCCACCCATTTCATCTCATCATTTCTGTGGGCAACACCAAGAAATAAATAAATAAAGAATAAAGAATTCATTTTTTGTAATCCAAAAGAAAACGAACAACACAAAACAAAAAC
The DNA here is from genome assembly GCA_030407325.1 of Camellia japonica. Lineage (NCBI taxonomy): Eukaryota > Viridiplantae > Streptophyta > Magnoliopsida > Ericales > Theaceae > Camellia > Camellia japonica. The sequence goes on along the minus strand of JAPPVO010000979.1, from coordinate 448 downwards.
AAAATATTGTAAGATTGTTCTTCAAAACCTAAAACATGTAAAGAGCATATTGTTCTTCACCTTGCTGCTTTCTACCTCTTGAACTACCGCCACCTACAAATTTTGAGATCATTGTAAAATGGTAAATTATCTGCCCAAGTTGTTAAAAGAACGGACAACCAAGATAACAATGACAAAAATAAGACTGGGGGTTTATAATAACAACAAACAAAAGTGTTACAATAAGACTAGAAGTTCAAAGAACTCTAATTAGAGTACTAATCAAGATATGGTTGTGTATGTTGTCACAAACTATCTTAATTTTGTGCTTGCTTTTTCATTTATTTTTTTCAACATAATAGATTTTAATATCAAAAGTAATCTGAGCATGGCATACAAAATTTTCCAACAGGTCAAATATGCACATGAGCAATAGAATAGGGGTTTATAGGTTCACCTTCTCGGGATC
>JAPPVO010000978.1:0-41155 GCA_030407325.1 Camellia japonica | reverse complement strand
AAAATGTTACCCTTAGATTAAAAAAAAAAAGAAGAAGAGAAAAAACAATAACCAAACGATAGCTCCCTCTCGGTTCAAAAAAAAAAAAACGATAGCTCCCTCAGTAAATATAACTTTCGTTAAATGCACTAATTCGCTATCAAAAAATAAAATAAATTATGCACTAATTTAAGAAAAACTACCTTCAAGCTCTACCAAAACTAAACTAGGTAGTATCACACTTTGAAAACAATTATAGAATTTCATATATATATATATATATAATTTATTTATTTTTGTATTGAAACAATAGTATCAAAATATTAAAATTCTTTTTATTTATGATTTGAAAAGTTTAAATTGTAAGATTTATTAAAAATGGATGATAGAGATAGATAAATTTAAATGCCCTAATCAAAATTCCAAAATCACCCTTTGATATGTAGGCGGAGGCAATGAAAGTCTAGGAGGGGCACGTGATCCCCCTCATTTTTTAAAAATTATATTAGTATCTATGAATACAAAAAATATCTCTAATATATCCCTTGTAAATTTATATTAGCACCCCTCTTAATTATTTTGAGGTACCTAATATTTTAAATTTTTCAAAAAGAACTCTTTATACGATATTTTAAAAAAAGAGCAATAATATACAAGTAAAATATTTGTACAAAAGTTATATACATAATGAGCTGAGATCTTGTGATTCTTTTATTTTCAATCAAAATATCCGCTATTATCTTTGTAATTTTATAGATGTTATGGAGACATCATTTTGATGATTTTTGTTTTTTTTTTTTTTTTTTGGTGTGAATTTTAACTAGATCATTTGGCCTAGTGATTGTGTGGCATCCTTTATAGTGTAGGTCTCGGGTTTAACTCATATAGAGAGTAAATTAATACCATTTGTGAACTAGTTTATTTTTCTCTGAGTAATTTTCATATGTGGATAGAATATATCTATGTAATACCTTCCATTATTATAATTGATGGAAGGTAATAAAATATGAGACATATTATTAGATATTTGAAAATTGTAAAAGACGATGAAAATATAGCGTCACTTGTACAAAACTTTTTTCATTATAGGAGTTAAAAAGTACATCTTCTATATGAAATTTCAAGATCGGCCAATTATATATACATCATTGTTGTGTGGAGCTTGAGAAAGGATGTGCGTGCAAGTATATCATCATGTAATATTTATTGGGAATGGAAAGAGGGAATCCATGTGAGGGACTCTCTCACAAATACGAAATATATATATATATATATATGTATATATATATTAATTGAAATGTCATGAATGATAATAAACATTTTAATTATACGATAAATATTTAAAATTAATGTAAAGTGAATGATTATAATTTATAAATTTATTTTTTTAAATAAATTTTTTTTCTAAATTTATTGTATTGCTGATGTTTTAAAAAAACCTCCTGCTCCTCTTCTTTTGCCAGCTTGTTTTGCATTTATTTTAGTGTAGCGTTGAGATGTCGCTATTGGAATGCTTTGGACTTTTGTGTATAAGAAAATAGCAATTGGGCTTGGAGCTTTTCTTCTCTACCCAACAACACCTATTACGCCTCCGTTTGGGAAGTGGATTGACTTTTTAACTTTTTGATTTTTTTAGCCTGAGGTTAAAAAGTCTGATTTGGGAAGGGTTTTTTGACTTTTTTGACTTTTTTGACTTTTTGGTGAGGTGTCTTCCTATTAATTTATCAAAGTGCCCTTGATTGACCTTGAGCCACATATATCTGTAATTCAAATAGTTTTGCAAAGTCCACGTCAGCTTTCGAAAAGGTCTGAAATTGTTGGTTTTTTTAAATTTTTTTAAATTTTTTTTCTTATTTTCGGTTTGGATGTTGCGTTTTTTGCTAACTTTTTTTTTTTTTTTTGTGGTTTGAATTTGGCGTATTTTGCTTAAATTGGATCATTTTTTATTTTTTAATTTTGGCTTTTATTTTGGCGTATTTTGGTAAAATATTTCTTCTTTTTTATTTTTATTTTTATTTTGGGTTTGTATTTGGCGTATTTTGCTTTATTTTTTTATTTTTTTTAAATTTCTGTTTTTGTCATTTTTTTTATACATTAATTAGTTATTGTTCTTTAATTTACTTTTTTGCCTTATTTATTTTTATTGGTATACAATAACATAATGATATTTTTTGCACAAATTGTCTTATTTATTTTTATTGGATTTTGCATTATTTATTTATTTTTTGCCATATTTATTTTTATTTATTTTTTTATACATTAATTATTTATTTTTTGCCTTATTTATTTATATTTTTGCCATATTTATTTTTATTTATTGTTTTATACATTAATTATTTATTTTTTGCCTTATTTATTTTTATTTTTATTGCCTTATTTAATTACGTGGCGAATGGTAATTTATGTTTTTATGTTTTTTTTTTAAAAAAATTTCAATGAGGCATATTTTTGTCGTTATTTTTTTTTAATTTACGATTTTGGCATTTTTTTAGTAACCCACATTACTTTGTTTTATATTTCAAAAATGGATTTTCATTTGTTTTATTTATTTGTAAATAATGTAAATAACCTAAAAAATTTAATACGCAAAAATTTAAATTAAATATTTAAAAAATATTTCAATTGTAAAAATTTAATCAATTTAAATATTCAAAAAATTATTTTAACAACAAAATTTAAATAATTTAAAATGTTAATATTTTAAATTTAAAAACAACTCTACACTCAAGTTGTAACCAAACACATAAAATGAAACTCAATTAATAAATTATTGAGTTAACTCATAACCAAACACATAACTCGAAATTCCATACTACTTTCACAACTCTACACTCAAATCATAACTAAATACATAACCAAAAAAAAATTTATTTAAAAATATTTTTATAAATTATAGTTTAAATTTATTTTCATAAAATATTTTAACAAAAACAAAAAAAATATTTTTAATTTTTTTTGCAACTTTCTTTGTTTTTCCTGGTAAAAAGCCTGATTTGAATTTTTTTTTTTTTTTTTACTTTGTGTGGGCTGACGCCGCCCCTCTTTCATGTGGGAGTAGTATGGTAAATTTACCTGTGAAATTGTTGCAGCCATGCTCTTGTCATGCTTTTGTCCGGATGTGGCTAAATTAGCCACTTTTGTCATTTAGTGGCTAATTTAGCCTGAACCCAACTTGCCAAACACAGGCTACCTACTTTTGTCCCCTTGAGTAATGCTAGAAATCTTAAAAATTTTATCAAAGTTTTTATTAAATATTTCACATGAGTATGAGACCCACACAATATGCATTCCATGTAGGTCTCACACCTATGTAAGATATTTAGTAGAACTTTTGATAAAATTTTTAAAATTTCTAATATTTTTGTTGTCTCCTCTCTCTCTCTCTCTCTCTCTCTCTCATGTTTTGCACCTTTTTTTTTTGTTTAAATAAAAGCGGTTCCAATAGTTATAGTTAAAATGACATTTTTATAAGTATTTTTTTATTTTTTTTAGTTATAGAGGCAAAATACCATGTTTAAGTTATTATGCTTCAACTTATCCTAAAAAAAGAAAAAAAAAGCTTACGGTTTAATCACATCAATCAAAAGAGATATTTTAAGAATTTGACAGAAAATAGCAAGACTTTTAACTTGTCAATAAAAATGTTCAGCTTTCACTAAATTCTTAAATTATTGAAACCGGTTAATAAGGGATTGTTAATCCTTAATTTTGGAGTTGTTTGAAATTGTTTAAATAAATATATTTTTTAACTTTTTATAAAAAAATATATAAAAAAATAAAGAAATAATATAGCTCAAATAAATATATTTATTTAAATAAATACATTTATTTAATTTATGTCAAATAATACCGTAGATTGTAAAAGAACTCAATGAATAGACATTTGAATGTTGAGGAGCTAGTTTTCATTGTTAACTAATCATAGCAATGAGTTGTTGGAATGTTGTTGAAGAAAATGAAATAAAATATTACCACTCTGAGGCCGGATAAATGCTGTTTTAAAGGAAATTTTCACCTCCAACTTGGATGAGTTTAATAGATGGCTCTGTTGGACAATTTTTATTATATTTGAAGAATTAAAGAGAGGGGAGAAACTGTTTCATTACAAAAATCAAAACAATATAAAAGATAAAATAAAATAAAATAAAATAAAACAGATTTTTATTTTGTTACAAAAATAAAATTTGATATAAATAAATAAATTGAAAGTAAATTAAATACTTACCTTATTTATTTGTCGAACAAATTTTTGATCAAGGTCAGTGTTTAACACTGTATCCTTAAAATAGATTCGTCCTCTCTATAGTGCTTTCAAATTATGGATGTCTATTTCCCAGGATAAAATGATCAACAACGGATAGTAGCAGCACTACAAACTATAATGTTTTTGGTCTAAAAATATAAGTATTAGGCCAGACAAGCCCAACCCAACCTCACGCTACGCACCCGCGCCTAAGCTGCCCGATAGGCCGGACGGACGAGTGCGCGCGTGTATTTATTTTTTGGTCTATTGGGTCTAGCCCACTTTGCCAATAACCTCTCCCTTCTACAAACTTGGGGTGCCCCCTTGGGGCCCTTCCCAAGTTGTAAACTCAAACCTTATAAACCACTAAAATTTGTCCACCAAACCAATGTGGGACAAGCTTTTAATTTGAACCTTCCAAGGTATTTCCACAAAAACTCCATTTTCATGGAGCACATTTTGGCTTCAATTTTTCATTCACCCGATAATGGTTTTGAGCAACTAAATATACTACGTGAATCACAACACGGTATAAAACGCGTTACCATTTAGACCTGCCAACTTTGATGCATGGGTTCCACCTAAAAGATAGACCAAAATTGAAGAAAAATCTGATTTTTTCAAAATCATTTCTAACAGACTCATCACTTTTACACAATAAAATAAAATAAAAATGAGAAATGTAATTGAACAAACCAACTAACTTATGAATTTTATCGTTCTCATTAATTAAAATGTTTTGGCACATTTCAATATACATATATCTATCCATGTATACTATTATAAAGAATGGCTTGAATTAATATTTATGTCTCATTTTTTGAGTTTTTTTCAAAATACTTTCATTACAATTACATTTTTTTTCTTCAAATGTCTCACCCTTTGATTTTTTTCAAATTCATTTTAATTTTTTTAAATTTAAATTCAATGATATAATTTATAATCTTTTAAAAAATAAAATAAAATAATTATATATACACACATTACGAGTATCACAACTTCTAATGTAGATACACATTGGCAAAAATGTATATGACCATATGATGGCAATCATACATGTACACACACACCAAGCGTGCCACCAGCACCGTACAACTCACTTCATGCGCGCGTGTACATGTACGTGTGCGTCCTAGTACCATGCACTTGGTGTACATTGGATTAAAATCTCTCTATGTCTCTATTCTAAAAACAAATATAACTAGTTGTCCTCTTGCTAAGGAAATTTTTTGAAACTTTCAACGTGAGACTTCACTTCCCAACATAAAGTTGAGGTTTTCACTTTAATATTACAATCTACCAATATGTTTACATGTACATGGGCCAATTTTATAGGTGAGTTCAAGATTAAATTTTGTAATACATGGGTTGCACGACCTTAGGAAGCTTTGCACATGACTAAATATGCAATGATTAACTAGTAATTAATGTTTTGAATAAAGGGATACTAAAGGGTTGTTTGGAGTGTTTTAAATAAGTATATTTTTTGACTTTTTAGATTAAAAAGTTAAAAAAAAAAATATAGTCATTTGGGATAATTTTTTAACTTTTTACAAAAAAATGTGTATTAAAAAATTGTATAAATTAGTGTATAGGAGAAGCTTGGGCAGAGTAGGCAGTACGGTGGGCAGAGTAGTGTGTATGGGAAGCTTGCCTCCTTTTCGGGTATTGAATTGGACGATGCTGTTCGGCCTGTAGGGGCCCACCACGGGTCCCATTTTGCTCATCAGAACCGTTCAATGTGTAGAAATCGTTGAATATTATATGCTTATAAAAAATCACGTTAATTGGATATCGATAGCTATCTGATCGGATTAATTTTTTTTTTGTTAATCGTTAACTATAACACTATCTATTTTTTATACAAAACTGATTTAATCATGTAGTTAGCGAAATCCGATCAACATGATTTTTTGCAATCATTTATTATTCAACGAGTTCTACACATTCAGATTATCAAAACGGGACCCATGATGGGCCCCACGGGCCAAACAACACCGTCTTGTTTGCTTCTCCGCCTGTTCCCTTTATACAAACGGTGGGCAGTTAGAGTACAACTCACGTGACATGTGAGTTGTAATTTTTTTTGTAAAATTAATTTTTTTATATTTTTTTTAGTAAATAGTGATAACTTTTTAATTTTTTTAGTAATTTTTTGATTTTTTAATTTTTTTGAGGTATGCCAAACCAGCCCTAAGTTTCATCTAAGATCAAATGTCCATCTCTAGATTATATTATATAGAATAATTTCAATATTAGCAATCATTAACCTTAGACATACATTATACTATATATATTGGTTTTATTTATTTATTTATTTTTTAAGTCAGTACCCCCATATTCCCTCAATTTGTTTGCCAAACAAAATGCCTTATTTGCTTAAGCATATTGACTTCCTTATATGGACCTCAACATTGACAAGTTCATTTTATTTATGGGGCAATTTTGTTGTGCCACATGGAGGCATGATTAATTAGCAATAAATGTGAGTTGGTTTCTCTCTTTAATTACCATTTTTATTTGCTCCAACATCTCCTGTTCCACTCAATATTGGTTTTTTTTTTTTTTTTTTTTGTCCCGATAAGGAATTGGGGGGGAACGGATTTTTCTTCCGCTGCCGGTGCCTGTTATATTTTCTAAATATATATATGTTATTAATTTTTTCAATATGATAATATTGAAACCCAAAATATTATACTTAGCTTCATTTTCACTTATTTATTATAAATCACTACTCATAATGTACTATATTATCTATAATTTTTATTAGTATTTCTATTTTTTAAGTTATAAAATTAACTTTCTTCCACCATTAACTTGACTTCACCTCCAATATAATATGGGGCGAAGATGGGGGATTAAAAACTCGTCCCAAACCTCTCATGTGGCTATCCCTACATATAATAATCCTGTTGTGTTTTTATCATAATAAAACATGTTAACAAAGTACATAATTTTATCTTTTGATTTAAAACTAAAAGAAACATTAAACCACACATCCTAAAATGTAAGTTTTGCTTCAATTTTAAATTTACACCATTAAATTCTCACAATAATATTATTACAAAATGATCATTGCGGAGAATCTTAATATGATATATGTGCCTATGCCAAAATCTAGTCATTATTATATGACTAACAAACATTTTGTTAGTTCTTGATGATCTGTGTGGTATTCATAATTTCTTCTACCTTCTGATAAAAAAATGGATCTCTTAGCTGGACAATTATTGGAAGCTGTCAAGATAAATATATATATATATATATATATTTTTAATGTCAACACTGAGATTAATCATTATAATGGATCGATCTAAACTTCAATACTCTTAAGCAACAAAACCATTATTTTATTAAAGAAAATTAAGGACCAACTAAGGGTTCATTTGGACGCATGTGGGCATAGAATCAATCATTCCATATCCCTCAAAGAGCACGGATTTAATTCTATATTTCATTTGCAATTTAAATGCAATGATAACCGGTTAGCAATATTACTACTAATTCAATTGTTGACATTTTTTGTATGTGTTGTATTTTTTTTTAAATAATTAAATATCCAATTTAATGTAGTTCTGACATGAAATTATTAATGCAGTTTTCATGTTATTTATAAATTATCTTAATTAAAAAAAATTGACATTTCATCTTGTTTGCTTTCAATCTCAAAAATTAATTTTGAGTTTTTTTGTTTATTTTTATTTTTTATTTTTTTGTCCATATTTTAGTCCGTTCATTTTATTTTTAAGATGGACCTAAAAATGATATTAATTTGAAAATAAATAAAAAAAATTACTAAAGATTTTAAAAAAATATAGCAAATTTCTTTTCTTCTTTTTTATGTCTTTAGTGAACTTTTTCTGATTTTTCATAAATATTTACATTTTAGGTGCATTTAAAAAGTAAACAAAAAAAAAAAATAAAAAAATAAAAATTTGATTAAAAAAATGAAAAATAAAAACTCAAAAATAATTTTCAAAAACTAAACCAAACAAGTTTGTTTCTTAAATCCAAACGTTAAATTACTTCAAAAATGAGAAATGTAACCCCCCCAAAAAATATTGGAAATGGGAAATGTATATATATATATATAGTTTTTACTTACAACTTGAGAAGGTTTGAACTACAATTCCTTAATTGGATACAAACATTGAAACATCTCTCTTTTGCTTAATAATTTTTCTTGGGCCAAACAGGTCATTAAGATCAATAAAAATAAAAATAAAAATAAGAAGATGAAATTCTGAATCTGCCCTTATAATATGCAGCCAGAAATAAACAAAAGAAAATAAAGCTGTAAATTTATCCACAAAAAAACCAATAACCCCCCTCACATCTTCTTCTTCTTGTCAAAAAAAAAAAAAATCCTGAAACCACCCATTTCTGGTGATCCCCGGAAACTCAAATTCCGACGCACGAAGGGCCAAAAAAAAAAGAAAAGAAAAGAAAAGAAAAGTATTGATTATTATTAGTCTTCGGAAATGCTCTCAAGGTGAGGCCTCCATACACAGACACGGCTCCGGCGATCCCTGCTTGACGACTTCTTCTCCGACATGATTTCCGACAGGTACCGATCTTGGCATGGGATATGATCGGTGTCGGAATTCTTGATTTTCTTGGAAGATGATTTTTTAGGGTGGTTGTTGTGAGTTTTCTTCTTTTTCTTGTCTGACATTGATGAAGAAGGTATTAAGAAGTAGATGTTGCCTCTCTTAAGCTCGGAGTCCGGTGAGAGGATCAGAATGTGGCGAACAACTCCCTGAGAGGAGGGTTTGCTCAGGATGTGATTTGGATTGTTTTTTAGGACCTCTCCGGCAGTGATTGGCCGGGTTATTTCTTCTACGTAGCCGTTTAAGTGGACTATACGGATTAAATCTAGGGCTCCACAGGGAAGAATGCAAGCCAAACAACACCTTAGACTGTTCCCCATCTCTTCTTCCCTTTCTCTGTCTCTCTCTCTTTTCTTTTCTTTTCTATCTCTCTCTCTTTGTTTCTTCTGCTGTTGGGATAAGAATGTATGAATGGGAAGGGAGAACAACGTTATATAGAGACAACCGTACTCATACGAAATGTATTGTACTAGCGTTTTGCTTTTGGATTCAAAATGACCAAAGTGCCCTACTATAATGGTTTTCCATTTTTTGAGTTTGATCTTTCAATCAAGCCCTTCCTTATTAGGGTATTTAACTTAAGCCGCCCTCTATACTTATGATTGTAATTGCACCTAGTTTAAGATTTGAGCAATGCTACATGCTTTAAAATTTGAAATGATCTAAATAAACATATTTTTTGACTTTTTATAAAAGATATGCAGAAAAGTAGAAGGGTAATGTGACCTAAATAAGTGTACTTATCTAAATAAATGAACACATATAGGTTATGTCAAACACCCATGTCTAATAGTAAAATTTTTATTTTTTAGCAACCAATCATATTTAATCGCTTATACTTTTTATAAGATTTATTTAGTTGCTTGTAATTTTAACAAAATTTTTAATAAGATATTAGTATCTATAAAATTATTATTAAAGTTTTTATAATAACTTCGGAGTATTTAAAAGTTTTTATAATAACTTCAGAGTATTTAACATGATTTGATAGGAAAATGATTCACAAAAAAAAAAAAAATTGTAGAAGAAAAAAAACAAAGAGGGAAAAAAAATCACTTTTCCTTCTTGTAGTTTAGGTGATTTGCACTCCACTTCCTTTAGTTCAATAATAGGGCATAGAATTCCTGTGTCATTTTGGTCTAAACTGCAATGTTAACATTGTTGATGACAAACATTTAATGACCAAACTATTCTTATGATTCTCTATACTCTTATCTATTGTCACTGCTTTATCAATACTTCTTTACTAAATTTTCACTTAATTTCAAACTTAATAAATATTAGCTTAATTAACTTAAATTTAAGTCAAATACTAAATTAATTTGTTATTTAATTTTTATAATAATGTGTAGAATTAACCTGATTTTTAGTTGTGTATAAATATATTTATAATAATATGTATAATTATTTTTAGTTAAAATTTTGGATGAAAAAGATAAAGAAAATATACTTACAACGAAACTCATACCCATATTTTTGATAAAAAAAAAAAAAAAAATTAATTCTTAGTATTGAATTAAGTTAGGGCAAATAACATGGCAGTAATTTTCAGAAAAAAAATAATTATAAAAAATGGTAAATATTATAAATATTAATAATTAAAATTATAAAATTTTCATGAATTTATAATAAAAAAAAAATTAATAGTTACCCTGAACAGTAATTCCCCCATTCAGTTATATCACATCAAATTTTCAATCTAAAATTTTGAATAAATTTGATAAGAAAAAAAAAAGTAAAAAATGCTAAAACTTAGGAGTTAGAAACTTGAAAAATTTATAAAAAAATTTAAAAGGTACCCCTGAACAGTAATTCCCCATTAAGTTATATCAAATCAAATTTTCAATCTAAAATTTTGAATAAATTTGATAGAAAAAAAAAAAAAAAAAGAGTGAAAAATGCTACCACTAGGAGTTAAAAACTTGAATGGCCGGCTCATACCAGTGAAATACGTTTGGGAAATTCTTTGATGTAAAAATAAAAGGGTAATTTATAAATACACCTCCTGAAATTTGTTTAAAGTATAAATTATTTTCAGTAGTTTAGAAAATTATAAATACTCCTTTGTTAAAATTTTTATTTAACAGAATTAATAAAAAAATAAAATTCATAATTGTTTTCTTATACAATAATAAAATTGCATAAATTATTAATTGAAATATATTTCTAACATAATTAAAAACTGTTAAATTTTTTTTTTGAATGATAGTAAAATCCATTAAGGATAAGTCAAACGGCATTTACAATGGATTTCATGCCTACACAAATAGAGCTTACTCTAAATAAAAGAAAAATGAGTAAAGAGACATATAAGCAAAGCCAAAATAGTATCAAAGACATGATCATATAAGATCCTAACTCATACTGCAACGCAAAAGCGATCATAAGAGATCAGCACTAGGGTTAGTCAAAGATACCACAAAAGCTTCCACTGCAAAAAGGGTAAGCTACCTCTCGTGGGTCCTGCCTTATTTCCTCATGTGCTAAAAAAAGAGAGGGAAAGCTATCAAAATCACACCCATGAAGCCCAAACAAACAAAAATATAAAGTAAAAGCAGAAAAAAAAAACTCAAAAAACAAACCAAAACATAGATCTAGAGGAGGAAGAAATCAGATTTGGTAGAAGATTGGCCACAGCGTGGTGATGGTGGTGGTGTTGGCAGCGAGAAGCGACGATGGGTGACAAATTTGATTATGGTGTGGTGGTGGCAATGAGAAACGATGAGATGTGACGGAGAGACGACAGATCTAGCTTCGACTGGGAGGGGAGAGGAGAAGAAAACTCAAAAACTTCCACTCAAAGGAAAGAAACACCTCACAAGAAGAGAAAGAGCGAGTGAGAAGAATAATCTCCCAAGATTTAATTTGTAGAAAGTAGAAGAAAAATGAGGGGGAGAGAGGAGAGAGGAGAGAGGAGAAAGGCGGCCGAAGAGAGGCCGAAGCCTCCCTCCCCCTCCCAAACGGCAATCTCACTCAATAACTCTAGGAGAGAAAATTTAGAGAGAGAAAACTATTAATTGACTTAATGTTTTATTAATAAAAATGACGATTTGTTATGAAATTAGAAATCTCAAGGGATGAAATATAATTTTTAGAATCACATAAGGTGATTTGTATTTTAATCAAATTTTAAAGAATGTATTTGTAATTTATCAAAAATAAAATAAAATAAAAATTAGTGCGAAACATTGGAGAGGGTGAAACATTTGTCTTTTTTTATCAATTAATAGTAGTGGTGGTGATAGCTGTGTAGCAAAAGCCAAGAATCTACTGGTCGTGAGTTTGCTAGTTCCCCTCTAGGTGACAAATCCCTTTCCTAAACATACTTACTTGTATTTGTTTAAAAAAACAAAATAAATTACATTTTATCCCCTTTACTATTGACCCATATCACTTTATTTTTCAATTAAAAATTGCAACACATCACTCTCTTTTCTACTAATTTTAAATATGAATTTTTATGACGAAAATATCGTTTCTGCTATAAGATAAATTATATTGTGTCCCTTCTATCTTTTAATATCAATTATTCTTTTAACTAAAAAATGTTACACCTTGTCACCTTAAATTATCAATTTGTATCAATACTACAAATCACCTTTTACCTATCAAATTTTGAGCTATTTATGTAATTGATCATTAACGGAAAGTTTATTTTGTTAGACATTGATAGTTCAAAGTAACAAAATATAGCATTTTTCTTTGACCTCCACATGCTAAATGGCCCACATGTGGAGGGGAGTGAAAGACTTGTCCACATCACATTTTTAAGCCATCCAAACTTGATTATTATTCTAATATGTGATTTTATAAATTTAAAAATTCAATTGTTCCATGTGTATGTGAATCAAATGCTTATAAATTTTATAATTTTTTGTCGAACAATTTCCCATACCAATTTATCCACAAGACAATAGCACTTTTACAAGTCCTACGTTTTTATAGATACCATTTTATATCTATCAACTAAAATAACCAGATTTTACTTATTTATTTATTTTAACTAAACTAAAATAAATATATGGATAGCTGGCTTTCTGATGAAACAATTAATTCAAGTAAAGAATGGCTACATTCATCCCTCTCTTCTCCCAACCAAATTTTTTAACATTTTTTTTTTTATTATTATAACCATTCCTTCACTTGCGTTGTGTTCTGTTTGGCATCCAGAATCCCGGGTCAGCCTCAGTATCTTCCAATAATCAAATTTTTTTTTTTTGGGGGGGGGCGTCTAGCTACTCGTAATAATTAATCAGAAAATTTAATTATACTTGTTTTTGTGTGAATATATTGTGTATACATGACATTGTGTGTATATATAACATTGTGTATATTAGGAATTAGGTAAGAATTAGACAAAATTGTGGTGTAAATAGGAATTCTTTATATTTCTTTTTTCGTCATAGATTTAGAGCTATATAAACTGATGCACTTTTTGTAAACAAACACAAGTTGAATATAAAATATTCTTCAGAAACTTACATGGTATCAGAGCAGGTTGAGAACCCTAGCGCCATCGATCTCTCTTCTTCTCTCAGACCTGGTTGTTGATCGAAGCCCTTTGCTTCATCAATCCTCAGTCGTGAATCTTCTCTTTGGCACAGTCTGGTTCGCGATCTCTCTCTCTGACCTAGTTGTTGGACGAAGCTCCTTGCTTCATTGATCGTCTAGTTGAGTCTGATTCATCTGATTCCTTGCAACTGTTCGACTCATCTAGCCAACTCAACTAGTCGACTCATCTGTTCGATTCGTCGTCTTCTCTCTCTCATTTTGGTTCGCGAAGGTCTCTCTCTTGCAGTTGTGTCGGCTTCAGTTTCTCTCACTCCTCTGTTTTAGTTCACTTGGCTCCGTCTGTTAACTGACCTATTGACATATCTCAGCTTGGTTCTTCAGTTTTTTGTTTATTATACTTTGACCCAGTTATTCTATAATTTTGCTTTATAATGGACACTAAAATTCAAGCCATTAAATGCAAACTCAATGTGACAGCTATGCCTATTGGACCAGTGTTATGAAGAATTTTTTCTTGGTTAGAAAAAATGGGGTTATGTTTATGGTTTTGTTCCTCGGCCATTGGACTCAAAGGCGGAAGGATATCTGATTTCATATGATACTTGGGATTGTGATAATGCCCAAGTTCTGACCTGGTTTCATAATTCGGTAGATGATCGTATTGGAATGATATTTTCTAAATACAGTACTGCCAAGGAGGTGTGGGATTATTTGCTGGGTGTTTATCAACAGCCCAACTTTGCCAAGCGGTATGAGTTAGAAATAACTATTCAGAGTGCTCGTCATGGGATCAAGCTATTCAGGATTTTTATATTGAGATGACAGGTCTATGGGATCAATTGGTTTTCATGGAACCATCTACCCTCAAGGCACTAGATGCTTATGTTGAGTTTTAGGAGCAAGGTCGTTTAGTACAGTTCTTAACGACTTTCTTCCCTCAGTATGAGGCTATCCGTGGTGGCATCATTCATCGGTCTCCTCTCCCCTCTATGGATGCTATTGTTTGTGAGCTCCTCTCTGAAGAAACCCGCCTAAGACGGCTAGTCAAACTCTGTCTCCATTTGTCTTTTTGTCAGCCCCACCATCTCATCGGCTTTAGGGCCATGCGAAGTCCAAGAAATGGCCACTAGCCTCTGATGAGTGTGCTTTTTTCCATCAAAAGGGCCATTGGAAGTATAACTGTCCCAAGAAGGGTCGTCAGTCTGCTCAGTCTTCTCAGCTGTTTCAGCCACAGTTTTGAGGTCCTGCTCCGAGTACTTTTCGCCCTCCTGTTGCTTGTGCTGCATCTGCTCTAGGTTTTGATCTTGACTTGGCTTTCTTGAGTGCCCAAATTGCCCAGCTTTAGCATCTCTGGTCCACATCTTAGTCATCTTCATTTGCCTCTGCTCTCACATCTCTTCATTAAGGTTTGCATGGGTCCTCTTCAGGTATTCTTTCCTCTGTCTGGCTTTTTGATTCTGGTGCCTCTCATCATATGACTCCTCACCTTTCTTTACTCCAAAACTGTATCCCCCCTCCCTTTCCTATTACTATCAATACTGCTAATGGGTCTGGTATGTCTGTCCTATCTATTGGGTCTGTCTTATCCTCTGCCATGTCTGCTGTTACTATTCTCTCTATTCTTTATGTGCCTCAACTGTCTGTTAGCTTGCTTTCTATTAGTCAGCTTGATGTTTTTGGTTTTGATGTTCTATTTTCTTCTTCTGTCTGTTGTGTGCAGGATCGGGTGTCTAAGAAGCAGATTGAAACCTTTCGTAGAGTTAGAGATCTCTATGTGGTGGAAAGCCTGCATCTTCCTCAGTCTACCTCCCCCGTTGCACTTTTATCTTTTCAGTTAGATTCTCAATCGAGTCAGTTTTATTTATGGCATTCTCGCTTAAGTCATTTGCTTGTTGACTGCTTGCGGTCTTTAGTTTAGTCAGGATTGTTAAGTAAAGTTTCTCCTAGTCAAATTAATGAGCGTCGAGGATGTAAACTTGCTAAAATGACAACTTTACCTTTTCATAACAGTACTTATATTTATGCTTCTTCTTTTTCTCTTGTACATACTGATGTTTGGGGACCTTCTCCTATTCTTACTAAAGGGGATTTTGTGTACTATATATCCTTTGTTGATGATTGTACCCGCTATACCTGGGTTTGTCTTATGGCTCATAAATATGACTTCTACTAGATATATCGTACCTTTCAGTCTATGATCACTACATAGTTTGGGGCCACAATTAAAATACTCTGGTCTAACTTGGGTGGGGAATACTTTAAAACTGAATTCTGTGAATATTTGGCTACATTGGGCACTATTCACCAAACCTGTTATACTAATACCCCTGCCCAAAATGGTCGTGCTAAGTGTAAACACCGTCATCTCCCTAAGACAGCTCGATCTCTCATTCTTTCTGTCTTTGTTTTGGCACCATTCTAGGGTGAGGTAGTTCTTACTGTTGCTTTCCTTCTTAATCGCATGCCGACTTCCCTACTCTTCGGTCAATCTCCTTATAAGGCTCTGTATTCCCAATCTCCCAATTATTCCCTCTTACATGTGTTTGGGTCTGCTTTTTTGTTCTTCTTCCTCGTAAAGATAGGACCAAACTCAGTGTCCAGTCTGTCTTGTGTGTCTTTTTGGGTTACAGTCTTACTCAGAAAGACTACCGCTATTACGACCCTGTCTCTCGTCGCCTTTCTCGAACGTCTATCTTATTTTCAACTTCCCCCTCTCACTGCTCCCGTTTCTAAAGAGGATTTGGTTCACATTGATTCATTTCCTTCTGAGGTTCCGTCTGATGAGTACATCTCCACTGTTCCTTCTGAGGCCATTCCTACTTTTCCGTCTGCGTCACCGATGGCTCCTTCTCCTCCTTCAGCTTCTTCTTTCCCTCCGTTGTTGGTATATTCTTGTCGCCAGGCTCCCCTATCATCAGTTATCTCTACTCTTGTTGTTGCTTCTTCTGTTTTTGACGACTCTGATCCTGCTGCACACCGATATCCTACTTGTAAGTGTCGTCCTCCAAACAGGTTGGGTTGGTCTAATACATATTTTTCTGCTTCCTATCATACTTTTTTGTTTGTTATTCATTCTTTTTCAAAACCTCAGTCTTACACGGAAGCCTATCAGGATCCTAATTGGGTTCAAGCTATGGAGGATGAGCTGTTTGCCTTGCAGAAGACTAATACTTGAGAGTTGATTCCTTTGCCTGTTGGCAAGAATCTGGTTGGTAGCAAATGGATATATAAAATCAAGACTTATTCTGATGGTTCTCTCGAGCGCTACAAAGCTCGTTTGGTTGCCAAGGGTTTCTCCCAAGAGTATGCTATTGATTATGAGGAGACTTTTGCTCCTGTTGCCAAGATGACTACTATTCGTACCTTAATTTCTGTTGTTGCTGCTCGACATTGGCCTCTCTGTCAGATGGACGTTCAGAATGCTTTTCTTAACAGTCATCTCATTGAGGAGGTCTACATGCGTCATCCCCTTGGCCTTCTCCACTCTTCTGGGCAGGTTTTTATCTTCGGTGTGCTCTGTCTGGTTTGAAGCAGTCTTCTCGTGCTTGGTATGATCGCTTTCAGACTACTGTTACTGAGCTTGGGTTTCATTCTTCTGCTTCTGACTCTGCTTTGTTTCTGAGACATACCTGGATTGGTTTTGTTGCTCTCCTACTCTATGTGGATGATATGATCATCACTGGCTTTGACTCTTCTGCTATCTCTAAGGTCAAGCAACATCTCTTCCGCACCTTCAAAATAAAGGATCTGGGTCAATTACGATATTTTCTTGGTATTGAGGTTGCCTCTTCTCCAAGAGGCTATTTTCTATCTCAAGCCAAGTATGCTAATGAGGTTATTCACCGTGCCTGTCATACTGATACTAAGGTTTCTGATACACCTATTGAGCTTAATGTGAAGCTCAATTCTACTGATGGTGTCCCTTTGGATGATCCCACGTTCTATCGCGAGCTTGTGGGTTGTTTAGTTTGTTTGACTGTCACTCGCCCTGATCTTGCTTATGCTGTTCATGTGGTTAGTCAGTTCATTCCTGCTCTTCACTTTATCCATTGGGCTGCTTTGGTTCGCATTCTTCGCTATCTTCGGAGTACCATCTTTCAAGGATTACTGTTGTCCTCTACTTTCTTTTTAGACTTAGTGACCTATGCTGATTCTGATTGGGCTAGTGATGTTAATGATCGCAAGTCCACCTCTGGTTTCTGTATGTTTCTTGGCGATTCCTTGATGTCTTGGAAAAGCAAGAAACAAACTGTTGTTGCTCGCTCAATTGCCAAAGTTGAGTACCGTGCTATGACTTATGCTACTACTGAACTTGTTTGGCTTCGCTGCTTCTCTCTGATTTAGGTATACCTCAGTCTTCTCCGACCTCTCTCTATTGTGACAACCGCAGTATTATTCAGATTGCCCACAATATTGTCTTCCATGAACGGACGAAACACATTGAGATTGATTGTCACTTTGTCCGATAGCATCTGCAGTCTGACTCTATCTCGCTTCCTTTCGTCTCCTTGGCTTTGCAAGTTGCGGACTTCTTCACCAAGACTCACATTATCGCTTGGTTTTAGTTTCTTCTTAGCAAACTCTCAGTGTTTTCTGCCAAAACACATTAAGTTTGAGCGAGAGTGTGAGAATATATTGTGTATATATGGCATTGTGTATATTAGGAATTAGGCAAGAATTAGGCAAGATTGTGGTGTAAATAGGAAATCTTTGTATTTCCTTTTTTGTCATAGATTTAGGGCTATATAAACTGATGCACTCTTTGTAAACAAACACAAGTTGAATATACAATATTCTTCAGAAACTTACAATTTTACCAAAGTATTTGAATAAATACATTGGGATATTGAGGCTATTTGGTACAGCTTGTTGAGCTGCTTGCATATTTTTTTTTAAATTTTTTTAAATTAAGTTAGAGTGTTTCATACAATTTTTGCTTATAACTTATGAGGCAGAAAGAACTTAAATAAAATTTAAAAATATATATTATTGTGAAGCAGGAGAAGAAGTATTTTTAACTTCTGATTTTTTGTTATCAATCTTCAGCGCGCTAGAAACTGCAACAAATAGGTTATTGAAATCCAAGAGGAAAAGAAAAGCCAATAATGCAACTAATTTTATCTCTCTAGATCCTTGGCAACCCCGATCCTCTAGAATTTTTTTCTTTGCGGCCTTCCCTACAGTCCTCCAAAATGACGTCGTTTTGTTTATTTGAAACAAAAAATGCAAAAGCGTGAAACAGAGCAGGACTAAGCAAAAGGAGAAACTAAGAAAGAGGGGGCGAGAGCGAAAGGGAGATGAGAGAGTTCGAGCCCACAACCACCATCATCGTTCTCCACAATAAGGATGTATATCAATTCAAAAAAATAAGAAGTATGTTTGTTCTTATTTTTGCTTTTCTTTTAAAAACATTACTTCCAAAGTGGAACTAAAAATTTTCTTTTTAAATTGTAAAAAAATTGAAGTGAAACTAAATTTTTTACTAGTAACTCTAGAGGATCCAGACTTACTCCTTCGATACCCATTACAACTTGTTACGAATTTTTATGACAAATGTTAAGTAATATTGTAAAGTTACAATAATTTATAATTCAGAAATGAAATTATGTATTTTTATCATAATACTACGTATTTTTTAATCAAAACATTTTTTAAGCATAAATTCTCATAACTTCATCAAAAGATTACATAACATTTATTATAAAAATACAAAACATTTATTACAAAAAAAAAAAAAATGTGTAATAAGGTGCATTTGGAATTTCAACCTTTTGCACTTCCTGACTTAAGACCAAAGTTACCTAGTAGTTAAAAAATAAAAATAAAAACTTACTTTAAAGTAGTTGTTAATAGAAATAATTGATCTACATGCATCATTGTTTGGCCTCTTTTCGTGTTACATTTTCAAATTTCGTGACATTGTTATGGATTTAACTTGAGAATCACGTATGGTGTCAAAATTTAGACTTACTCGAGTGGGAAACAAATCACATTTGGCATTGATTGGTAAAAATTTAAATAAATAAAAATAAAATTAGCCTTAAAATTAGTCAAAAAATACAGTACACAACGTAAATTTAAATATAATATATTGCGTACAAAGAAAGAATTTGATTCACATACCTTTTTTTTAAGTCCCTTTTGAAGCTACTTTTTCTGATTTTATAACATTGTTTATAAATTTAACTCCAAAATCATGTGCAATATCAAAATTTAGACTCATCCAAGTGGGAAACAAATCACATTTCACTTCTCTTGGTTAAATATTTTACATCACCTAACAACCAAATATTACCCAATACTAGAGATTAAATTAACAACAACCAAAAGCTAACCCTAATTGATACTATATTAATCAATTTAACAACATAGTCTACTCATGCGGATTAATGTAATCTCAGGAACGGTTAATTAGCCGACAATTACGACAACAAAGAAGCATCGGAGGTCTCCAGCACGGCCAAGACCACTACTAATTAATTTAAGGTTATTATTATGTTAATTTGACAATAATGGCATGTGAGAGGGGTGCACGAGGTGTGCTATTAAGATTCCTAATGTGAGATTGAAACCTATATAAAATTGAAGTGATAATTACTAACTATCCATTGTTAATTGAATAATAACGTGTGTTAAAGAGTCTGTCTCCGCATCAAACCAAATTGGAAAACTCACTAAATTTATATATTCTTTGATACTGTTATGGTGTGTTTGGTTGGAGAATTTAGAGAAGGATTTGGAAAGGGAAATAGAAAAAGTAGGTGAAATATGAATAAAACATACCTATATTTTACCTAGTTTCACACACCTTTTTCCTTTCCCTTTCCAAATCTCTCTTCAAATCTCCCAACCAAACATAAGAGTATATTTAGAATCTCTCACCCCTGCCGTACCCTACCATGGTTACTCGTTCTCATCTCAAGGTGTAGGTAAGGACGGACTTAGAGCGATTGCCCTTTTACGATTTAAAAAAACTGATTTATCTTTTTTTTTTTTGATTGGCAAAAAACTGATTTATCTACTAGTAATTAACTGTCATACACATTAGCCCCTTATATGTTTTTTTTTTTTGGTCAAAAGAAAATTTAAGTGGTTGCAAGAACCACGTAAATTTAACAGTTTCGACAAATATAGCAAAAAAATTAGTTTTTCACAACCAATGTTGATAAATTGTCATACAATTGCCGTCTTTTATAACTTAACATGAATATTGAAAAATATGTTTATTTATAGTATATGCTTTTTGTGCTATTTTCACGTTTTAAAATTTTTGTGTGCATGATCCTTGTGCATCAACTTGAGCTATATATACAATATGAGCTGAACAAGTGATTATGGGATTCTATAAAGGGAGCTTTATTCATAAATTTCATTTCTAAGACTTTTATATCATAAAATCCAAATCATTTTTTATTATTGTATTCGATTAGGTCCCATTCAGTGTAGTAAGACCAAAATACCCTCCTTCCATTTCTTCCCGCGCATACTCCATTCTAAAAACCCAACCATTCCTATTCCATCTCTTCACTCCACAACACATTCATTCCCCAAAAAAAAACTCATTGGCACCAAAAAATTTCCAAACCGTAACCCTAGATTTCACATCGCCTCACCACCGACATTCTCCACTGCCAACCATCGCCGGCCACTGTTATTCCACATCAACGCACCATTGCGAAGATTTACATTGAAAGGATTGAGGTTCATTCTTCCTTGGTTCTCGTCGGCCGTCGATTTACATATCTCACCCACAATGAGGACCAAAGGTGAGCACCATCCTTTCACCCTCTGTTTTTCAAATAATGATAATATAATTTAATGACAAGTGTATATGTTTACATTGCCCCTGTTATTATTGTTGTTTTTGGATTTCATTTTGTAATGAAATCCCTATTTTCACTCTTTGTCCATATTGGTGATGTTGATTTTTTGTTAAATATGAATAACATTAACAAACAAATGTATAATTTACATTTCTTTGTTATTAATGTTGTTTGTGGTTATGATTTGGTAATGAACTTTGTTTTTTTCCTCTGTCAATGTTGGTATTGCTGATTGTTGATGTCCATAGAATCCCCAATTCCCCCCCCAAATTGAAATATGATGGAATATGATATAAACATCGTATTGGCAAATGTACAATATTTATAGGGTGATCGAATATGATGTGAATATGGTGTAAATATTGACATTGATGTAAATATCTGCTTCAATGTCAATATTCACAGTATGAATATAATGCAGATATGCAACTTCTGACATCAATGGAATATGATGTAAATATTTACAAAGTTGTTGGTATTGTTGCTTGTTGATGGTTATAAAGCAATTAAAATCCCTAATCTTTAATGGTTGTCAACCCTCTTTTGGTTCACTTGGTCCCTCTCAGAAGGTCGATCTGTCATTTGTGCTGCCTTTGCTCTCCACCTTGCAACAAATTCCACAAACGGTTCTTCAGGATTGGTGGGTTGCTTCAAGCTCTTGAGTAGTCATTTCAATTTGGGTATTATAAGAATACTGATTGACAAACGCGTCAGCCAAATCTTCCTAGTTCTGCTTCAATTTATCCTCAAACTTGGTGTACCAAGTGGCTACTATACCCGATAGGGTTCTTCCATACAAAGAGAGTTTCTAAGGCTTAGTCAGACCCATTGGTTTCAAGACGTCGAAGAAAAGCCGGATATGTACCATTAGATCTCCAGATCCGTCGAAACGGTCAATGGGTGGCATTTTGAATATGTTTGGGAGCCGTACGGCAGCCTCGGTGTACCTATCCTCAATGTCGGGTATGGAACTAATTCCCTGTGCCTTTTTGAATTGCTTCCCAGGGTTAGTAATTTTTAACAAGGTCGGGTTGAGATCATAAATATCAAGGGAAAAAAGGCCTTCATTAGGCTGCACCAAGGGTCTGAAAACTCGAGCTTGAGCCAACCCTTCTCAAGGATCTGGACCTTGCAAATCTTCAGCTAGCCAAGGTGGGGCAAAGTTCAGCTGGGGGTCTGAGGTTGGATGTGTGGTAGATGCCCCAAATGGGCATTGTATTTCAGTACTAGTTTCATTTTGCATGGCAATTCCCTGATTTAGGGCCATTATCATGGTTACACTTCTTCTGGACTTTGTGCCATCACGGGTCTGCCGAGTTAGCAATCGGGAAAATGGATGGGTGTAAGCTGAGAGTTGACTAGCAAGGATTTTGATCTGGTTTACACATGATGTTTTTTGAACTGGATTAGTTGAGACAGGTTTGACTGGATTAGGCTTTTTAGAATGGGTCTTTTGGCATTTGGACGGGTCTTTTCTGAATTGGCTTTTGGGGACCAGATGGACTGGGCCTCTGCTAAGTGGGTTTTTTCTGGGATTGGATGGACTAGGCCTTTGCTGAATTGGGTACGGCTCCTTTTTTTGGCTCAGACAAACCTAGCATTAAAAACAAATGCTCCATTAGATCGGGTTACCGGGTATGCTGGTCAAAACAAATCAAGATACAATTTTTGGCCTTGATTCTGGTTTTAGTATGTTTCTACCATATCAAACACAAACCACTGCATTTTGACCTAAATTCTAATTCTGATATGACCCTCAAGTTTGAAAGAAATCGCCTCAAGATTAAGACTCTTCTAGGATTGCATTACACATTTCCGAAGATTTTACATTTCTTACAAAAGCACTCAAAACACCCCTATAAGAGGTTAGGGTTTCCTTGTCCTAGCTTTTGGAGTGATCTTCAGCTTTACTATTCAACAAACAGTATCACAATAGACTAGTAAATAGGAGGGCATCCTGTCCTATGTTTGAAAAGTCATTAAGGCTGACTATATGTAGTTAGGCCGATTGGTCAAAAGGGTACCTCAACAAGACTACCTATTATACCTCTCACACCTAACACCGAGAAGTGAAAGGAATATCAAACGGTACAGCAGTAATCCAGATCCAAGGATTGTGTTTCCAACATGGCAGAGCCCATGATCGGTCAGCCTTTTGGCAAGACTTTTAGGCAAGCCGTCCAGGAATAGCAAATGGAAACACAGTGACTTAAGAGCACAAATGCAAATGCAATGCAAAGAACATATAAGTGTAGATAAAGTTTCACATCATGAAGTTCGAGTCAAATTTTCTAAATTCCCAACAGAGTCGCCAGAAACTGTAGCTTGCTTTTCGTACTCCTTTCGGATATGATTAGCCCTACAGTTCGAACTCCCGTGGCTCTGAATCTGATCTCATAAGTGCAATGTGAAATAAAGAAGCACAAATGAGTTCAAATCCGGCAAATCTTTTGGAAAATTGATTTTGAATCAAAATGCCAAAAATGGACTACTTTGCTAGATTACAGAGTCACCACCTAAATATTTTTGAAAAATTTAGGAAACCCGAGACTCGTGCCAAAGGCCACTTATTCGTCATTACCAAAGTGTCTCGGCTCTTGAACTTAGGTACAAGAGGGAAGGTCATGAATTGAGCACCCCACTCGCCCAATCAAAAATCAGCTTTTACTAATCATGATGTGATTATTATTTACATTATATGCTCTTATTCTAATTTATTAGGCTAACATTACTATGCGACGCACATAAGTATAGACTAATTTGCAAAAGTTGGGACGCTTTGATTTCATGTTTGTTTGAAAATTATATTTGATACTTGAAAAAGGTGAGTTTACACATTAATCAATTTGTCCCAATTTAAGCAATTAGCCTCCATCCACCTGCATTCAAATAGGTATATCATTTAAGCACTTAGCCTCATGGTAATATGCTTGACATAAAAACACTAACACTCATGCAGTATGCTAAAACTCAAAATTGCTCACCTAGTACTCTGAGCCAAAACAAAGCAAAATAATCAGAAAACGTGCATGCTCCTAACTAATGCAATATGACTAAATGCAACACACACAAGTATGCAATTAATAGGCTCAGCTATGAGCATGGTATATGATTATAATTCAAGACATGTGATAAAGCACATATACAAGTAATGAATTCGAACATTTGGTTAATATGGTGAGCCAAACCTTGATGCATGCAAGACAATGGATGCAAAGCATAAAGATGCTAATTTGAAAAATGATATTCTATACTAACCATCGTAAGTAAATAAGTAAAAAGGAGAAAGACGTGGGGTTGGAAGATATATAATTTATTACAATTTGCCATCGTGCAAGAGAGTGCGGATCAATGTCCGAGAGTCCAAATTAAACTAACTAGCCTATCACCCGTGCTATGCACGGGATAATTATAGATATTTATATTTGTTTTAATTTTTTTAATATATAAATTATGTTTTTTAAGATTTTTTATAAAAATAATTAACAATCTTATCACTAACCATAGTGTACAGGAGAAATTAAAAAAGCTACTGCAGTAACTATGCACAGGCTATATCTATAATTATTTGTATGATGGAATTTTAAATGCGAATCAGAGATTTTGACCAAATCAATAAATGCAGGCATGTGGATTAAAAAAGTTAATAAATGCTGATCAGGGGTTCTGACCAAATCAATAAATGCTGAGGTTTTTTTTTTTTTTTTTTTAAATCAAAATTTTAGAAAATTAAGATTGAGAGATTGGAGCTCCCACAAGGCTTGGGGTTTAGAAATCCCATTTTTCTTAATATATTTACAATTATCTATATATGTGAATTGCGATTTTTAAATGTCTTTTTTTTTTTTTTTAAATTTCTTCTTTTTTTCCTTTTTTATATTATATTAAAGTTTAATATTTTGATAATAATCATATGTGTTGGACTTTTTAAGGAATTAAATGTCTTCTTTTTTTTTATTATATTATATTAAAGTTTAATATTTTGATAATAATCATATTTGTTGGACTTTTCAAGAAATTTTTTTTATGCTTGTTCTTAATGCATTAAAGTGTTATTATGAGAGATAATAATCATATGTGTTGAGACTTTTCAAAGAATTCATATGTGTTGGATTTCAAAGAATTTTTTTTATGCTTGTTCTTAATGTATTAAAGTGTTATTATGAGGGTAAGACTTAGGGGTTGGGAGAAATTAATAAATGCTAAGGTTTTTTTTTTTTTAAGTCAAAAAATCAGGAAATTTAGATTGGAAGATTGGAGCTCCCACAAGGCTTGGGGTTAAAAACCCCCTTTTGCTTAATATATAGTATAGATTATTACAAAAGCAAATGAATGAATAAGTAACTAACTAGCTAAGCTATGATTAACTAAACAAGCTAATCTATTACAACAAAATAAGCCAATTATCTAACGAATCATCGCTACAAAAATATTATTCTGGACAAAAATCAACGACCAAGAGAAGAACGAAGTCATTTCCAAAGCCATCAATGAACAAATTGATTGCTTGATGAGTTAAGACATGATTTTGGACAAAAATCAATAAGTGCAATGAATCAACGACCACCCCTCCCTCCGGTCATGGAGTAAGCTCAAAAAGAGAGATAGAAATGCTTCAAGGCTCATCGAAACATCATAAATTGATGGATGACGGCCCTTGACATAATAGACTCGGCATAACGTCCGGCCGAATCCAGGCAATATGAGTCATTTTCTTTATGTGGGTTGGTTTATTTTAAATCAATTTTTAGACCTTTTCATTCTTTAGTTCATTAACTCCAAGGTGATGATTACGTCCACTAAATGAGAAGTGTGTCAAACGAGAAGTGATTCTCAACATGAAAGAGAGACTATGCCATTGGCAATGAACCTTCGTAGAGATTAAGCCATTAAGCATAGATCTCTAGCTCATGTTTTGAACAACCATCAACCGGTTGAAACAACTCTCAAATGAAAGAAATGGATGATAGATTGCTTGTTAAAATGTGTAACGAGTTGAATCAAATTGAATTTATACTTCAATCTCAGTTGATGATTTATTTTAAATTATTAAAATAAATTCATTTTGAACCCAATTGATTGAATCGTGACTCGTTAGTAACCATGAAATATTGTTGTGGTTTTATTGTTATTATTTGATTACCATAAAAGAGTTGTGAATATTTATGTTGTGTACCATTAAACAAAATATATTTTGTGGTGAGAAAATATTATATTTACTTTTATTATTAAAGATGTTGAAATGTATTTTTAAATTAATATATATAGGTGTATATATATATGGTTAGATATTTGTATAGTTATATATTTGTTTAGTCAAAGAAAAGGAAATATCTATAAATAGAACTTAATAGATATTTTTTTATACTTTGGGTGTTCTTTCCTAGCTCTTGCTGTGGAGAAAAGAAAGAAAAATAGTTCTAAGTTGGTTTATCATGGGTTTGATCTAGTGTAAGTCATTTTTGACCCCTAGTGTTTTGGATCAAAACGTAGAGGACGGAAAAGACGTCGTTTGGCTCCAAGAAAATTTAATTTCTATTGCCGAAAAATTTGAAAGCTTCTTGGCTTTAGGTAGGGATTTTTCCTATACTTCTTTATATACTTTTACTTGATTATATGGTGCTTAGAGTTGTATATAATTTAATTAGAATTTTTGAAAAATTTGTGATTTATTTGCTTAAAAGATAAATTTGAGAAAAATAAAGAGTTGATGCCCAAATCGTGAAAGTGTAAACTTGGAATATGTTTGTAAGGTTATGAAGAGATATGTTTTAAATTTGAACAAAAATGGACTTCGATTCGATTGGTTTTGAAATTTTTATCGTTTTGAGACCAAAAGAGCATTTTTAAGGAAGATAAATTACGTTTAATTTTTGGGGCTTTTGATCAAAATAGGATGTCATAGTTGAATAATGCTTGGAGAAGGAGTTTGGAAAGAAAATGATGTTTTCTTGGGCATTAATGGTATTATTTTGCTTAATGTATTTGTTGGGAATAAAATCGACACGGTTAGAAATGGACCTTGAGAGGTTATCAGACATGATTGTGATATGAAAACTAGTGCAGTTGTTCATATTTGATGAGATGTGGAATACATTGTATTTATTGGAATTTTTGAAATTTAATTGTTTAAATATCTGTTTTTGGCTATCAGTGGAGGATAACCATGATTGTTGTAGAAATACATAAGACTTAGGTAAATCGAATCACATTTCTCATTTGTTGCATTGGACATTGCATACACGCATTTCATTGGAAATGTACCTATTTTTGAGAAATGTTTGGAAATGTTTCTATTTGCGAAAAGATGAACACTTGGTGAATCTGGGTAGGGGGTGTGGAACCGCGCGGTTAGGTGTCTAGTCTTCCAGTTTACTAGTAAAATGACTGTGGTAGTGCATTAGGGCCTACTTGCAGACACTCACCTAGAGATTCACAAAGCCTATATTCATGTAACATATATGATTTAAAATGGAAATGGCTTTATATCTATTGTTACATCTCAGCATTGTATGCTTTATAAAAAGAGAGATAAACTGTTTTATCATGAGCATGGCATGAGCATACTTGTCTTTAGTCTTGTCATGGTTCATATGTTGTGTAGTATATTTCTACTGGGCTGTGGCTCACCCTATAAGGGAAATCATTTCAGGTACAGGTGCTATGCCTCTGCCAAGGCATTGACTTGGGAGGACTCAGAGCTGAGGCTTCATTTTTTGTTTTATTGTTATTTGTTGAATGTAAGCCCAGGGCTGTATTTGCGTTGAGTTGAAACTCCATTTTGTGTAACCAAGAATGTTCTTGGATAAATTTGTAAACCTGTAGGGCACTTATTATCTATTTGGCTTCCATTTCATACTTGTTGGAAAATGCATGCTTGGGATTGGAATTGGGGCATTGAGATGTGAATAGCATGTATTTGGCATTTGGGATTTAATGGAATTGGATGTATGGAATAGTTAGCTATATATATGTGTTTGTCTATTAGGTGGGTTTTGTTGCATAAATAGATATACCCTGCCTAATTTTCGGGGCGTTACAACTTGGTATCAGAGCTACCGGGTTTGAATACTTGGGGCTCGTGGGAAGTGATTTTTTCCACAGTGGGTTCATTTCGCTAGCGAGAAGTGTTGCATATCTTATGTGCTATGTGATAACATGTTTATGTGACTATGTGGTATAGGGTTAAACTTCTGAGATGTGATTTGCGTCCATGAAATTCTTTGAGGTCCTTTTAAAAAGCACCTGATCAATGCTCTTTCTATTTGGAAGTCTTTGAATGTTTGTGGAACGAGTCAATATCTTGGAGGGGTAACTCGTATGTGCTCTATATAACTATGTGCTTGTATGGTTTGCCTTATGTAGTGTAGATACATGTGTAGGTTTATGTTTAATCCGTATGCAGCGTGTTAGAACTAGTGTGGAGTACTTACTTCTGAGCTAAATTATGTGTCACGACCCAAACCCGCCCCTATGGGTTTAGTACCGTAACCGGCCAATAATCCGAGATTACCGAAGGCCTGCTTCACAGTGAAACAATAATACAAAGTACAGGGGCTGGCGGAAGCCAAAACAGTAATTAAAAGATGTCCAATGAGCTGTGACAGTCTGTATGTGAAAAGACTTTTCATACATATATACATAAACAGGACATATACATCCATATACAGTCATCCAGGACAGGGACCTAATCCCTATTAGAACAGTCTAGTAAAACATCATTCAGTCTATACAGTATTACAAAACCAGATACAAAAAGGGGAAATCTAAAACACCCCAAAAGCCCTAGCTTGAAGGACTTGGAACCTCTCTGTGAGGCACAATGGTTGGCTTGACAAAACTGGAGTTTATCCTGACGCTCCTAGCAACGGTTCGGTGCCTGTACACCTACATATATATTTGAGCAGTGAACTAAAGCCCAGTGAATAACATATGCGTAAAGAGGTTAAGAATGAATGTCCTTTCAGTATTGAAAACAGTCATTTCAATCAGTATATCAGTTATTTAGTCATAGCAGTCATATGTGGTACATCCAATAGCAAAACAGTACAGTACAGTAGGTCTAAACAAACCGAACAGTCAGTTGATGGCTATCATATCAGTAAACAGTAGTGGTTCCAACATGGGAACTAGCAAAGATCTCTGTGTCAGTAGCAGTACAATACAGTAACAGTAGGTTGCTAAGGATGCCACAATACAGTTCACAATTAGGACATCATTCATTCAGTAACAGTATCATTTCAGAAAACAGCACAGTTCAATTGTTCAGAAGATAATCATTTGAACATATCTTTACAACATTGTTACTCACAGAGCACTGGCCTATAAGCAGCTAAAGCGTCCTCGGTTGCCAACCCTACACAGTTACAGAACGAACACACACTAAGTTATACAGTTGGGAAATAATAACTTAATCCCTAATTTGCCTCGGTGTGGTTCTACATCACTATCCTCATTAAGATGCTTTAAACTAGGCCTAGGAATGCCTAGGATGAAATGAGGATGCAAAGATGCACTTAAAACAACTTTACAAAATTTTTAGAAAAACAGGGTCCCACTCGAGCGTGGCTTTCCCCGCTCGAGCGGACATGCAGACAAAGGTTATCCGCTCGAGTGTCACTTTCCCCGCTCGAGCGAACTGCAAAATATGGCAAAAGTACTGGATGTGTGAAAATCACGCTCGATGGGCGCTCGACACCCGCTCGAGCGTGTGACACAAGTCCCCGCTCGAGCGTACATTTCCCCGCTCGAGCGGACTGTAAAACAATGCAAAGTGCTGGGAGCACGTATTCCACGCTCGAGCGCCAATTTCCCCGCTCGAGCGTGAGTCCAAATTCTGGAAATTCCAGATTCGAACCTCAAGCTCAAAGCCAAGTTTGCATGCATCAAATTCGATCCTTTAGGGCCAATTTTCTGGAAAACACTTGTAAATTCATAGTATAACATAATTCAAAGCTCAATTTGTAAAATCAAGGCCCAAAGGTGAACCAATTAAACCCAATTTCAAACCAAATTTCAAGAACATGATGTAAAACATAACATGCATGAATTTAAACCAATTCAAAGCTTTAATTACTTGCTCAAATGAGCCAATCTTTTCAAAACAAGGTGAAATCATGGACTATAACCATAATGTGGACATGCATGTAACAATTTTCATGGAAACAACTTTAAACTCATTAATATAGGCATGCATGCATGATATATGCTACAATTCAACATGCTAGGTCCAATTCAAGACTCAACTCTTCAATATAACATGAATGTAACATGAGCCATGCAAGAACTATCTTTAATACACAATCAAGAAGGTAAAGGCTCTACCTTAAGTCTTCAATTTCAAGAAGGGAGCTCAATTTGCCAATTATCCTCCAAAATCCCTAAGCCTCCTAGCAAAACAAGATGAATTCACTTTTCTAAGTCTCTCTCTCTCTCTACTTCGGTTTTAACAAGGGAAATGGTTGAGGGAAATGTTGTCTCAAGAGTGTATGAGGTGGAAGTATACAAGTCTTAGAATTGTCCACTAAGGGGCAAAGTTACAAATAAGGCCAACTCTTGCAATTTAGCATTATTTAATCTAATTTAATCATACCAATTTGAATTTCAATTAAGTATACCATAAAATCACATTAATCTTAATTAGCACAAAACATCAATCAATTTCAGATTCAGCCGCCGGTAAGGCCTTCAATTAGCAGTTTGAACATAAAACATGGACAGATAATTTAACAGTCAACAGATAGATATGCATTTAAACTAGCACATTCAATCGATCAGTTCAGTATTTCAGTCAGTCAGTCAATTAACATGCTTAATCATAGATTAGCGCTAGTCAGTACTGTTATCAGTAAACAGTGGTGAGGGTTGTTACATTATGTCTCTTATATAAGATGTCATAAAGCGAGAGAGGCTAGAGGCACTTGGGTGCCCGGGATGTTCTCATGTAGAAGGATACCTTTTCCCCTAGGAAGAAGGTGTAAGCTAGAGTAATATGGCCAGGATGATTGGTCAAGATGTTGTGTAATTAGTATTAAAGCGTAGGTTAACCGATTTGTATGATTATGGGTGTAAATGTGACCTTAAAATAGTAGAGTTTGTGTTGTGTAGCGATTGGTTTGTTGTTATGAGGAGTTAATTATTTTTCAATTTTATATCAAGTTTGTAAAAGTGGACTAGATGAAAAAAAAAATCTAAGAAATAGTAGTACCATCATTGAGGAGTTATAGTTGTGTTTATAGCTCTATGATTAAAGTAATCTAAGATAATATGCTTTGGATTGTTGACATTAGAACACGTAAAACTAGTTCTAAATTTTCTTGGGATATACGAAGTTAGTTATAGTTGGATTGTTTCACTTGCTTGATGGACTACTTGTGAGGTTAGTGATGGGCCCTAGGCCAATTATTTTGTGTGTGTTTGGGAATAAACGTAGTCTTAGCATGATAGAAATTATATCCTGTAGTAAGAGATGTGTTTCTTAGAGAGTTTGTTTTATTCATAATTTTGTTGCAAATCCTAAGAGGGCAAATGAGATAAATAATTTTGAGATAGATTGGAATGAGATTAAATTTGATTTAGGTTATGCCATTTGATGGGATTATTAGTAGTAACAACATTGACTCGTGAGTTGATATTTTAGAACATATAGGTGAGTTCCGAGTGCCTTCGAGATTGGTGGAGTCCATTGTCTTAGAGTTAGTTGTTGATATTCTTGAGTGCAATAAATGAGTGTTGAGGGACATGATGTGATGGATGTTGTGGAGTTGTGTTAGCAACCAATGTTTTTAGAGGAAATTTTTAAGATTACTTTGTGAGGATATTATAATTCTAAATTAGGTGCTTTAGGATAATTAGTATGGTGGTATTTTGAGTATTTCCATGGGAATTTATGCTTGACCCATCGAGAGTGATTGATGTTAACTTTTACAGTTACTTTTATGTATGAGTTAGAAATTGTGAAGATGGAAGGTATATGAGAGTGTTTTGAGTTAAATTTGGTGTGTGTCGTGATGGTGTGATTCATGTAATGGAAATGGAGATTATTTTGTATCCTTTGTCCTTTAGCTACAAGATTGTTTTGTATCCTTGGAGTAAGAGTTGTGAATCCTTTATATTGATCCTTCGTTTTGCTATAAGTGTGGTAAGAATTCGTGTTGTTGGTATGTTGGTCTAATATTACCATTGAGTTCAATTTGATGAGTGTATTTGACCTTAAGTGGTAAGAGTTTTCTTAATTAAAATGTATTTAGGTTTGCCTAATAAAGGATGATTCCTTATTTTAATTTTGTTTCATCGTGTTTTGTGGTGATATTTCCTTAGAAGAAGTTATTTGGCAGACCCCTCATCGGGGAATAAATTGGTATGAAATAGTTTCATTGTTTTGTTAGTCTTGGAAATTGTTATGAAATGACTATTGTTGACATAGAATTTTTTTTTTTAAGAGTGAATGAGTGGCATCATAGCTTGTGGTTATATCTTTTAGAATTTGGTTAGAAGCGAGCTGACTAAAGACTTCAAAGGAGATTTCAAAGTCACTACAACTATGAGTATTTGTTGAGAGTACCTTAGTATTGTTAGAATGTGTATCTAGTCTTGATGAATTCTATGTGGACTCGAAGTGCATTGTGTGAGCGTTTGGGTAAATTCTATGTTGGAGTGAAATTGTGTGGGTGGATGTAGACAAGTTTGCGTAAACTGTTAGTCAGTTCGTTGAGTGAAAGAAATAGAGTGGATAGGTAAAAATAATACATAAATTATTTGGTTGGGCAACTAAAGTTGTGGCTGAGAATTTTTGAGTAGTGTGTTTGGCACGATTGCATTATGTTTCATAAGGGTTGGTGTTTTTTCTTGTTCAAGTGAAGTAGTTGAGGCTAAGGTGATCTGTGAATTTTGTTTTTGGAATAATTCATGGAAGAATATGATTGTATTAGGGGATAAATGGAGGTTCTCATGGGATAAAATATTTGGAATCATTGTTTGTGTTAGTTTTATTTAATTGGGTAACTGAGCATGAATTCATTTTAATATTGAGATGAGTTTGTTGTCGTGTGACGGTTGCAATTACAAAATATATCATTGAATTGTGTCTTTAAAGGGAGGGTATTCTCATTGGTTAAGAGTCTTGAGATAATCACTTTGGATGGATATTAAGTAAATTATTGCACTAGATTATGAAAAAAAAAAAAAAAAAACGAAATTGATTTTATTGAAGTCAGGAGATGACATCCCCGATTGCAGTGGCATCATGAAGAAAAAAAAAAAAAAAGATCTTGTTTTTGGTAACGGCCACACGCTGACTTCATTTACTCGACTCTCTCGCTAAGCTCTTCCTTTTTTTTGTCATCTTGGGTGACCCTTGAAGGCCCCGCCTCAGTGTGTACAGGACCGCCAAGAGAGTTGACTCCCTGCTGGCTGTCAAAGGCGAAGGAAGGTGCTCCGAATCGGGCCATGACGGTGGTCTTCTGTTTTAGCTCTTTATTCTCCGTCTTCAGTGCACAAATCTCTGCTCGCGCATCTTTGTACATGCACTAGAGCAGATAACGTTGGGCATTTAACTGATGTACCTCACTGGTCCTATTCTGCAGCCGGTGAGACAATTTAGTGACCTCAGTCACTGTCTCCATGCAGGATCTCAGTGTGAAATAGTTGGCCTCGATGTTAGATTGAGCGGCCATGATTTGCTCAATTGACATCATGGGAAAGTTAAGAAGAGTAGGAGCAGGGGTACTCTATTCAGGGAGGTTAAGAAGGATAAGAGCAGAGGCACTCTGTCTAGGAAGGTTAGGAAGAGTAAGAATAGGAGCACTCGGTCCAGGAGAGCTTGGATCATAGAGGTCCAGAAAGAGAGTGAGGGGACAAGATGATGCCATGTGTGGTGAGAGATGTAAAAAGAGAGAAGAAGAGTTAGAGAAATAGCAAAGAACATATTGAGTTTTGGGGTAGCTTTTCTCTTCCGCTCAGTCTCAATGTTCTGTCTCTCTCAAGGGGAATAAGGAAGAAGAAGGAGAAGAGAGTGATTAAGTAGATGAAAGAAAGTGATGAAGAAGAAGAAGAAGATGGAAGAGAAGAAGACAAAGAGGAAGAGAGAGCCGAGGTGAGCTTACAAATCAAGGAGGTCTGCTTTTGTCGGCCAGCTGACACAAAAGCAAGGCCGCGTGAGTTTACAAATCGAGGAGGTCTGCTTTTGTTGGCCAGCTGACGCAAAAGGAAGGCCGCGTGTCAAACGCAGTTTTCGAAAGAGGAGAGAGAAGCGGGAAAGTTGTATACATATATGTATATATATTGTATATTTATGTATTATATATATTTATTCGACTATTTTTGTCACAAGAGTGAATGGTTAAGTGGTCGGGTTCGGCGTCTAAGGATGGAGAGGTTGAGCCCGAGGTCGGGGGTTCGAAACCCTGTATCCCTGCATTCGTGTTTTATTTCCTTTTTGCGTGCGCGATGACATCAGAAAATGAAATATTCTGTCTTAGTAATGGCATATGCTTGCTGACGTCCATAGACAGAATATTCCTTGTCAGTAACGGCATATTCCCTTAATGTGTCTGCGTATATGTACGTATTTGTGTATTTTCTCCATATTTGTCCGTATGTGTCTGTGTATCTTCTGTTCGTATTTGTCCCTTGGTGAAAATGTTGTGGAGGCACCACGAGGTTGAGGAGGCGGCTTAGGAACGTGAGGATGAAGTCCGCAAGAAGTATTTGGACCTTTTTATCGATGTTTGAGAGTTGTAATAGAAATGTTATTTTGATGTTAGGATGTACATTGTATATGTTACGAAATAGGGTGAATTTCTTATGTTTAATTGGGAGGTTGTGTTATCATGCCATGATTACGTTTCTTCGGTTGTAATTGATTTTGATTCAGCAAGGTTATCTAGTTTAAATTTCGAGGACGAAATTCCTGAAGGGCTGAATGTTGTAACGAGTTGAATCAAATTGAATTTATACTTTAATCTCAGTTGAGGATTTATTTGAAATTATTAAAATAAATTCATTTTGAACCCAATTGATTGAATCATGACCCGTTAGTAACCATAAAATATTGTTGTGGTTTTATTATTATTATTTGATTACCATAAAAGAGTTGTGAATATTTATGGTGTGTACATTAAACGAAATATATTTTGTGGTAAGAAAATATTATATTTACTTTTATTATTAAAGATGTTGAAATGTATTTTTAAATTGATATATATATATATATGTGTGTATATATATATAGTTAGATATTTGTATAGTTATATATTTGTTTAGTCAAAGAAAAGGAAATATCTTTAAATAGAACTTAATAGATATTTTTTTATACTTTGGGTGTTCTTTCCTAGCTCTTGCCATGGAGAAAAGAAAGAAAAAGAGTTCTAAGTTGGCTTTTCATGGGTTTGATCTAGTGTAAGTCATTTTTGACCAATAGTGCTTTAGATCAAAACGTAAAGGATGGAAAAGGCGTCGTTTGGCTCCAAGAAAATTTAATTTCTGTGGCCAAAAAATTTGAAAAGCTTTTTGGCTTGAGGTAGGGATTTTCCCCACAATTCTTTATGTACTTTTACTTGATTATATGGAGCTTAGAGTTGTATATAATTTAATTAGAATTTTTGAAAAATTTGTGATTTATTTGCCTAAAAGAGAAATTTTGAGAAAAATAAAGAGTTGATACCCAAATTGCGAAAGTGTGAACTTGGAATATGTTTGTAAGGTTATGAAAGAGCTATGTTTCAAATTTGAACAAAAATGGACTTCGATTCGATCGGTTTTGAAATTTTTACCGTTTTGTGACCAAAAGAGCATTTTTAAAGAAAACAAAGGAATTACGTTTAACTTTTGGGGCTTTTGATCAAAATAGGATGTCATAGTTGAATAATGCTTGGAGAATGAGTTTGGAAAGAAAATGATGTTTTCTTGGGCATTAACGGTATTATTTTGCTTAATGTATCTGTTGGAATAAAACTGACACGGTTAGAAATGGACCTTGAGAGGTTACCGGACATGATTTTGATATGAAAACTAGTGTAGTTGTTCATATTTGATGAGATGTGGAATAGATTGTATTTATCAGAATTTTTAGAATTTAATTGTTTAAATATCTGTTTAGAAATATCAGTTTTGGGCTATTGGTGGAAGATAGCCATGATTATTGTAGAAATGCATGAGACTTAGGTAAATTGAAACACATTTCTCATTTGTTGTATTGGACATTGCATTACATTCATTTCATTGGAAATGTACCTGTTTTTGAGAAATGTTTGGAAATACATCTATTTGCGAAAAGATGAATACTTGGTAAATCTGGGTAGGAAGTGTGGAATCGCGCGGTTAGGTGTCGAGCCTTCCAGTTTATTGGTAAAAATGACTGTGGTAGTGCATTAGGGCCTACTTGCTGACACTCACCTAGCGATTCACAAAGCCTATATTCATGTAACAGATATGGTTTAAAATGGAAATGGTTTTATATCTGTTGTTGCATCTCAGCATTGTATGCTTTATAAAAAGAGAGATAAACTATTTTATCATGAGCATGGTATGAGCATACTCCTCTTTAGTTTTGTCATGGTTCATATGTTGTGTAGTATATCTCTATTGGGCTGTGGCTCACCTTATAAGGGAAACCATTTCAGGTACAGGTGCTATGCTTCCGCCAAGGCATTGACTTGGGAGGACTCGGAGCTGAGGCTTCATTTTTTGTTTTATTGTTATTTGTTGAATGTAAGCCCATGGTTGTATTTGCGTTGAGTTGAAACTCCATTTTGTGTAACCAAGAATTTCTTGGATAAATTTGCAAGCCTGTAGGGCACTTATTATCTGTTTGGCTTCCATTTCATACTTGTTGTAAAATGCATGCTTGGGATTGGAATTGGGACATTGAGATGTGAACAACATGTATTTGGCATTTGGGATTTAATGGAAATGGATGTATGGAATAGTTAGCTATATACATGTGTTGTCTATTAGGTGGGTTTTGTTGCATAAATAGATATACCCTGTCCAATTTTCGGGGCGTTACAAAATGAGGCTCTTAACATGGAAATCAATTAAAGAAAAGCCAAGGACAACATACAACAAGCTATATATGAGAACTTATGATACAACAAGTGAACTAATCAAAGCATGAACTAATTAAATAAATTAGAACAGCCCTAAAACAACCCCTAATAGGTGAAAAAACAAGTAGCTAAAACCATGTTAAAAGAGCACAAAAGATAGGCAAAAACAAAGAGATACAAAGTTAGTAAGCAATGCTAAGGAGGGGTGGCTAACCCCTCCACTTTTGCGACCTCTAAACTATATTTTTGCCTCTGAAAATAGTCGAAAAACACCCTCAAAATAGTGGCTAAAATTAGAGAAATAAGTAGGAAACACATGTATATAAGCTTGGAATAAGGTTCAAGGAAGGGCGGTTAACCTCTCCATTTTTGGTAGCTCTTAAATCACAAATTTCAGCCCACAAAATAGTCCCAAAACAGTGTGCATGTAGACACCCCATTTTTGACCGACCTTAAGACTCAGACGTCATCGATTGAACGCTCGGTGATGGTGCATGTTGTGCTTGTTTAGAGGCTCCGGAGTTTGGCTGAGAGCCTTGCCTCCGGGCCTCTGAACTCTTTTGTGCTTCGGCTCCGTTTGTAGACCGAACCTTGTTTTCTCTTCCCGGAGGGAGGGAGTGGTCTTGTAGACCATCTCTTTGTGG
The DNA here is from genome assembly GCA_030407325.1 of Camellia japonica. Lineage (NCBI taxonomy): Eukaryota > Viridiplantae > Streptophyta > Magnoliopsida > Ericales > Theaceae > Camellia > Camellia japonica. The sequence goes on along the minus strand of JAPPVO010000978.1, from coordinate 3,298 downwards.
TCGTAGACCACTTTTGTGGTCGTAGGCCACTTTTCCCGTTTGGAGACTAGTTTCCGGTTTTTGGAGCCTTTGGCCGCGCGCCTTGTCTCGGGACCGCTTAACGTTCTCCGTTTGGCGTGATTTTTGAACCACACCTTGTTGCCTTTGCCTAGAGGAACACTGTGGTTCAAGAGACCACTTTTGTGGTTGCATACCACTTTTGGTGCTCGTCAGCTAGTTTTCGGGGCTTTCGGTCGCGTGCTTTGCTTCCCAATCTCTCGTCTTGCATCCGTTTTGGTTTGTTTTTGGTACAAACCTTGTTTTCCTTGTTTGGAAGGTGGTACAAGGGTGGGAGACCACTTTTTCTCCTTGGAGACCACTTTTCTTTCTGCCAGCCAGTTTTCTGGTCGGATAACTGGCTTGCTTGGTCTTTGGGCCACATTTTCTGGTCGGCCACCACACCTTTGCATTGCTTTCATGCCCTGGACCTTATCCCACCATGGCTGACCAGTTGTTGCTCTGAAAGACCACTTGAAGTGGTCGGTTACTTTTTGATACCTTTTTGGAGATATTTTCCCGCAGCTGGCACAGTTGGAGGACATTTGGGCTATCCTTCATACACGTGTATGGAGGGATTGGTTTGAAGCTTAGCTTCTCCAAGAAGCTTTGCCTTTTGTTTCTATAAGAGGGAGGCTCTCCTCCCTCCTCTAGGTTCAAAAAATTGCCCTTAGAGAGATACATATAGTTTTGTATCTATCTTGCTTGGTTCTTCATTTTTGTGCTTCAAAAGTGTAGATTTGTCTTAGTTTAACACACAAACACATACTCAAACACCATCCTTAGGTAGCTGAGGTGCTAAGGAGTTGTTTTTGGTGTTCTTGGACTGATTTAAGCTCAAAGAATTTGCTGGAGTTGCAGTGGTAGAGAAGGTCTTCGTGGGTGAGTCTTTGACCTTTAAAACCCCCGTTTTGCTTAAGCTTTTGAGCCTATTTGCATGCTGTTTTGAGCTTGACTTATAACTGAAAAAAGTTCCATTTTTAAGTGTTTAAAATAGTTGTTTAAGGTCTCTTTTTCGTTTGGGGTGATTTACCCCATTTTAGGCCTTGTTTTGAGCCATCCCTTTAGGCTCTTGGTGAACCCTTTGCATGACCTTTCTACCACTGAAATATAGAGGATTTTCAGTGGTGGAAAGGTGGTTTTGGTGTTCTAAATAGGAGAGGGTCATCCCCTCTCCTTGTATTGTGTTTACTAGCTTCATATGCCTCATGTTTGAGCACCTTTGTTAAGCTTATGTTGGCCATATCTTAGCTTGTATTTGTGGTTATTTTACTGAGGCATAACACTGTTTTTGCTTGCTTTGGTCACTCCATGCATGGTTAATACACCTGTAGTGTAAATCACACAAACTAGCTTTATGTGCTTCATGAAATAGCATGTCATTCTAGCTTGTTTTCTTTCCATTTCAGCATGTTTTTGGTGATGTTTTACCATGTCATGACTCTATTTTGGTTGGTTTGGTTGGCCCTTGCATGCTCCATACACTTGTAGTGTAGTTCCATGAAATAGCCTAACATGCATCATGTTGTAACATGTCATTTTAGCATGCTTTTGGCTTAGCTCTGAGAAGACTTTGTTCATGTTTTACCATGTTTAAGGTCTGATTTGTGTTGTTTTGGTCATGCATGACTTGCTTTGTATAGCTATGGTTCAACCTAGCTTGTTAGCTTTGTGTGTTGAGTCCTCTAACATGCATCACTTGGACTATTTCAATGATTTGACATCATTTGTAATGTGATTTCAGTCCATGTTTCATGGCCATACATTCTCATTTGTCACTCTTTCAATGCGTTGGAGGGTTTGCCCCTTTATGTCTTAACATGAATCATTGTGTATGCCTTTATGCCATAGCTTGCGAGCCATCATTTTAGTGTTTTTGGGGTTATTTTTCCATGATATAACTCTGATTTTTGTTGCTTAAGTCATCCCATGCTTGGTCCTAATAGGTGTAGTGTAATCTACCTTATTTGCCTTGTATGCATCATGCCTTATGCCCTCCATGCTAGCTTGTTTTGGCTTCCTTCCATGCATGTTTTAGACTCATTTTAACATGTTCTAGAACTTTTTGGGTTGCCTTGGTCACATGCTTCATGTTTTGTATACTTGTAGTACAAATGCTCTTGCTTGCTTGAAGCTTTGAGCCCCATTGCATGCTTCATTTGTGTTGTGTACATGATTTGGCATCACTTAACATGACATTTCAGAGCATTTAGCATTGCCATGTTCCTACCTCAATCATGCTTTAAGTGTCTTTGATTGTTATGCATTGTTGCCTAGTTTATGCCTTAGCTCGTATGCTTACATGCCTAGGTATTTGAGCCCTCGTCTTAGCATGTTTAGGTCCTTATTTTGACCTACTTGAGCTCTGTCCATGCTTAGTTCATGCATTTGTGCCATGTATTGCATGCTCCTTTGTAGTCCTCTTACTAGCTTCATGCTTTAAGGACCATTGCATGCCATGCTTGTGTTGATTAAATGATTTGGCATCATTTCTTACCTCAATTAAGTGCATTTAGTGTTGTCACACTTCTGCATTTATCACTTCTTGAGCCCTCTCGAGAGTTGTGCTCTTAGGCCTACTTGGTTGGCCAATGCATTGTGCATGCATGCTTTGTATTTTGTGCCTTTATTTTATCACCAATGGCCACTAATTTGGGCATGACTGAGGTCCACCCCTTTTGGTTTAAGTCCATTGATTATGCCATGTATATTGCATTGAGTATGCCATATTGTTTCATTGCATTGAGTATGCCATCTTACATTATGCATTGTGTATGCGATGTAGTTCATAGCATTGTGTATGCCAAGTTGTTTCTTCGCATTGAGTATGCATATTCCTAATATTGCCAAGTGTAGATACCCCATTTTTGACCGTCCTCAAGACTTGGACGTCACCGTTTGAACACTCGGTGATCATCCATGTTCGTGTTCATCTTGAGTTCTCGGAGGTTTCGGTCACGCGCCTTGCCTCAAGACCTCTCGACTTGTTTGTTTTGTACTTGGTTGTGCACAAACACTTGTGTTTTTGCTCCTAAGGGAAGAGGGTGGCTTGTTGGCCATCCCCTCAACCCACCGACCAAGGCTTGAAGCCACTGGCCCCTTTTTATTGCCATCGGCCAAAAGTGTTGGCCGATCGGCACTATATTTGGTCGGTCGGCCACCTATTTTGGCCAATCGGCCATATTTCCCGGTCGACCCCTTTTCATCTGCTTTTGGCAGATATTTTGTGCCAGTTGAAACAGCTGGCACGCACAATTCCTCC
>JAPPVO010000977.1:0-20423 GCA_030407325.1 Camellia japonica | reverse complement strand
TTAATTACTTAATTAGATTAGTGATATATAATAATTCTCTCTTGTATACGTTTGGTTTGTAATAGATATGTAAATATATAATCTAAATTATATGTTATTAGTTGTAGGATTACAAAAATGGGTCATTTTTATAGATAAAAAGGGTCAATTTTGTTAGCTAAAATGGCCATTAAAATCTAATATGAATAATAAAATTTGTAACCAAATAATAAAATGTGAATGTCATGGATTAATAGTCTCAATCTTATATTCTGATCCGCCCAATCAAACAAGTCCTTAAATTATTAATAGTTCTAAAAATAAAATTTAACTGAATTTATTTAATTCTATAATTCAAATAAAAAGGGCACTCAGGTGACTGAAATCTTTTTGGGTTAAAAAGATATTATTTGTCCAAATGACACTTATTAATTAAAAAAAAAGACTCGTACCTATTCAATTTATCTATCTGATTATCTACCTAAATGTCACTTATCTGTCTAAATGTCACTTATCCAAATGAATGTCACTTATCTAATCAAAATAAATGTCACTTATTTGTGTACGTGTTACATATCTAATCAAATATCACCTATCTATATATAAATCTATTCACCTATCTATCCATTACCCACTAGCTATAGCCACCAGCGATTTTTTTGAACAAATTTTCGATAACTTTTTTAAACGACTTTTCAACATGTGTCCTCATCACCAAAAAAATAAAAATAAATAAACCTTAGATCAAATAACATAGGACCTATAAGAATGGATTTTCACCAATTAATCAACTCAATCAAAAGGTGATTTTTTTTTTTTTTTGGGTCAATTACTTAGAGTTTACAAATATAAGATATTATCAGAGTCCAAATACAATACAACACATACCTAATATCGAATACCCCAACAACGAACCCAACAAATGGCCTTGTAATCGAAAGAAATCAATAATACATCAACCCAACATGGATGGCTAAATAAGATGGTATTTGATAAAATTGAAAATTAATTATTAAAATTGAATGTTAAAATTTTCAAGTTGAAAAACTATTTGATAAAAATTTAAATGCTGAGTTAAATATAAGTTCAAATTTAAAATTTATTATTTTCAAATTGTATATCTCAATTTTTATATTGTGATGATGGTGGTAGCGGTGGTGGCAACATAGTGGTGATGGCGGTAGCGATGATAGTGATAGTGAAATAATGGTGATACTTATGACAACAATGACAATGGTGATGAAGGTGGTGGTTGTAGTGGTGGCGGTGACATGGTAGTAGCAGCGGTAGCAGTGGTGGTGGTGGTAGTGACTATGGCATGGTGGTGGTAGTGGTAGCAATGACGGTAGTGATGGTAGTGGTGGTAGTGGTGGTGGTGGTGGCAGTGGTAGCAATGGTAATGATGGTGGTGGTGGTGGTGGTGTGGTAGTGGTAGTGGCAACAATAGTGGTGGCAGTAGCATGATGGTGGTGTTTGTGGCGATAGAAGTGGTGGTGGGTTTATAATAGTATATATTGATATTTATATATAATAGTTATAAATTCAGTTAGAATTAAGTAAGTTTCATATAACTCAAAATTTTCATAAGTTTTAGCACTTATTTGAAAAGACTTTAATTTTTAAGTGATATCAATTATAATTATCAAATGAGTTTGATTGATTATCACTTAATACATTTAATTTTAAGTGCTGAATGAGGTTATCAAACGAGATAATTGTTGAAAAGTCCAAACTAAAGAGGGTATAATGCATTAGGTTCGATGGATATTTCTGTTGGTGAGAGGTCCACCATTTGTGAAATAGTTTGGTGAGAAGTCATTTTGTTTATTTTGAAGGACATTCTGTTTTTAATTTTACCCCTTAGTTTATTTTTTGAATTTTTTTATCTATTGACTTTCATTGACTATTTGATCAAATTTTTTTTCTTATTTGCTCAAAAAAAAATTCCTATCTGTTCAAAAATTTTCCTATCTGTTCAAATTTATATCTATCTATTTAAATTTTTTCCATCAATCCAATTTTATTTGCGTAAATTTTCTATCTATCCAAATTTTTTATGTGTAAATTTTCTATCTTTTCAAATGTTCTTATATGTTCAATTCTTTCTTGAAATTCTTCTATCTATTTAATTTTTTTATTTTATTTTTTAATCTTTTGAAATACGAAGGCAAACCAAATCACCAAACCCTATTTGTTCAATTTTTTCTCTTCTACTTGTTCAAATCTCTCCTCTCTATTTGGTCCTCTCTCTCTCTCTCTCTCTATCTATCTATCTATCTATCTATCTGTTACAATCTGTCTCATTTTCATCAACATCAACACAAGAACAAAAAAAAATTTAATTATTTGTTACAATCTGCTTCTTCATCACCATCATAAAAAACAACTACACAAAAATAATCTTTGTCCAAAGCCTGACCTAAATTGAAAAAAGGAAAGTAATAAATAGATTAACAACAACTAGAATTTTATCTGTACAAATTAAAGATTCATAATCTCATTTTCTTCTCCCTTTCGAGGTTTTTGCTGCACCAAACAACACAAAAAAAAAATTGAAAAACCAAGAATTTCATAGTGCTTTGTGTTTTTCAGTGCTCTCCCAAGCATCTTCGATGATCAATCGATCTACATAAAACAAAGCACAAAAAGGATCGATCAAACCCTCAAAGATCATGATCCATACAAATCGATACACATAGATATATGAAATATATATATATATATATATATTTTAGAGAGAGAAAATGAACAAATGATCAGAGATTTGTGTGTGGACTTGGTGTTTAATGAGAGAGTTGAAGTCAAATCTAGCAAGTTTAGTGCAGTTGTGGAATAAATATGAGAAACTTCTGTTTGGCAAGACAAGGATCGAGAGACGGAGGAGGAACGACGACAGTAGTGGTAGGTTTCTAGTGGATAGCGGCGGTTCAAATAGAGATTGGAGGCGCGATGCCATAACTAAACACGCGGTAGAATCTTAGAGGCAGATTTGTTAGCCTTTGTAGTGAATCCATCTTCAAAAACTAGATCCACCTCCATTGCCGACTTTTGGGATCCTCCGTCACCGACAGTGACATCTACCACATGCTACTGCCTACGGCACTACTACGTTGATTTGGAGAAAGGAAAAGAGAGAGAAAGAGGAGAGTAGTGTGTGTGAGAGAGAGAGAGAGAGAGACGACGACGACGATAGGGAGAGAGATGAGTGGTTAGGGTTTGGTTTGGTTTGGATACACTATATATATATAGGTAGTTTGGTCATTTTCGTGGAGCTTGTCTTTATAGATGTAATGTTTCAGAGGGTGGACCTTTGAGCAAAAAAAATCTTAATTTAGATATATGGCCCTAGTGCCCGTTATCAAACACCCTCTAAGTTATAAACTAAATTGAAATAGTTAATTATTTGAAAAATAATGAATGTTTTACTAACTCAGGTGTTATTAGTACAGAGGAGAGTGCCAATTATGGAAGTGTATGAGACTTGTGACGAAGCTCCCAAAACACTGATACATCGCTTGCGAGATTGTGTTTTGGCATAACAAGTTTTGGCATTGAGTCTGCTAAGGTGGGTAATTGATTCGGTGGGTTGCCTTGATTTCTAAGAAAGGGTTGAGGCAATACATTCATGAATGGATAGCGCAGGGTTGGGTTTGTTTTTTGGTCTATGTTGGGGGGTCTATGGTTAGCCAAAGTCAAGCCATCTTTAATAAAAATGTTGGGATTACTAAGAAGATTATGAGGCAAGCTTGTGATTTACTACAGGAGTTTGGGCAAGCAAAGGTGCGGTGCAAGGCCCTCATCTAGGTCACATTCCACTACGATGGCCATGGACAAAGCTACATAGGGTTCAGGGGGCACGTGCCCCTCATTTTTTTAAAAATTACACTTTTATCTCTAATTAGAATTTTTTTTTATTTAACTCCCTTTAAATTTTTAAATATGTTTTAAAATGTTTGTATCTCATCTTTCTTCTCTCTTTCTTTTTAATAAATTCCTAATAATTAATGTTTAATTTTATCAAAATATTTTCTTATAATTATTTCTATCTCTCTCATTTGTCTCTTGTTTTCCTCCACATCTATCTTATTCTTTTTTTTTTTTCCTTTCTTTTTTTGTATGCAATTTATTACATTTCAAATTGTGATTATCATTATATTTAGTAATTAAAATAGCAAATAAAAAAAACATCGGTTAATTAAAACATATCTAAGGCACATAATTTGACACATCACGTAAATCTTTGGTCATTCTATCGCCAAATAAAAATTAGATTTGGGTAAGTTTTGTAATTGATATCGTAAAGGATTAATGGTGCCCCCTCATGAATCACTGACAACGGAAACCTCCGGGTGTGGGTGTCTTCAAGCTCAACTTTGATGGTGTTGTTTTTGGGCGAGAAAAAGCTATTGGGGTTTGGGTGATTGTTTGAGATCAAAATTGGCAAGTGATTCGTGCATTATTAGAGAGGCTCCAACAATGGGTGGAGGCAGATTGTGTGGAGCTTGTGCGGCCGCAAGGGCGGTGGAGTTTGCCCGAGAGATAGGATTGGAATGACAGAGTTGGAAGGTGACTCACTAAATATTGTGAAGGCTTTCCAAGAAAATGGACAATTGTTATCTCCTTTTGGACATATTATTCAAGGTGCAATTGGATTGAGTAGAGGATTTCGGAGAGTCTATTGCTCATACATCTTAAGAGAATGAAATAAAATTGCTCATGAATTGGCTCGAATGGCCCAACATGCACTTGGGTTGAAGGTTTGGATGGAAGAAGTTCCCTCTGAGTTATCTCATCTTGTTATGTATGAAACTTTGTAGCTAGTTTGGTTCTTGTTTAACCCATTAAAAAAATTAAAAATTAAAAATTTAAAAAAAAAACTATTTAGGTTATTTATTTTTCTTAATTTTATCGAATTACTAACTACTGTCCATATTTTAACAAAAACTGACATCTAAGGACACTGTGGTATTAACTAATTGATCACTCCTGTACATTTTAATTGGGAGGTTAATGAGTAGAGTCTTGTAAAGGTAAGAACTATTTTTTTTTTCCTATTATGGAAATTTTGTTATATTGAGTTGATTTCCTTCCATTAGGGAATGACCCTCCAATAATGTTAAGTTTCATAAAGAAATATCGTAAAAAAAATTATGAAGATTCTTCATTTTGGATTAGTTTGTAGTGTTTTATTATATATTATGTAATCACCTTTGGATTAGTTTAATGAAACTTTTCATGATATTTATTTCACGAACCGTAACATTACCTATGACCCTCCTCCATACCACTATCCTCCATACTCCGCCAAACTCTATTTCATGATTCACATCCCAAGCCCATAATGATGATATGAACCGTTCATCTTGTAAGCCCAACACTAAAGACGAGTTGTAGAAAAAAATAAGTTTCATTAAACATCAGTAGACACATGAACAAATTACATTTTGTTTCTTTTAAACGGATAGTAACTGTGAGTTTAACTTAAACCGTCAATTTTATAAAATAAAATATGATTTGTTCATATATTCATCGATATCCGACGAAACTGATTTTCTGCATATGTGATTTTCACTGTAAGATTTACGATATGAACCGTTCGAATCACTGTTGTAAGCCCAAAGTGAGGCTTACAAAATAAATATGGAGGGATATAAAAGATATTTATAGTGGTATGGAAAAAAAGTCAAGACTTATAATTGTCTAATGTAATTCTCTACATATATGTATACTAACATCTGGCACAAGTGATGAGTGTGTGTGCAATTCAAGTAGATAAGAAGAAACAAACAAACAAAAAAAATAGCAAATGTACTAATATCACAATATGTAATTGTTTGCACCATAAATAAATTTTCCGTCGACTATGACTAGGTTTAAATTTTCTATTACTTCTTCTTCTTCTTCTTCTTCTTCTTCTTCTTATTATTATTATTATTATGTTGGAGGTTAAAGAGAAGTTAAGACAAGTTTTGAAGATTCAAGGGATGAAAGACACATGGCATTGTAAGAAAGAATAGTGAAGATTTAGGAAGTTAAAAGTAATTATTTAGGTGGTGGTTAATGGAAGTTTTTTCCTTTATTTTTTCTATAAATTGCCATTAATGGTTCTATTGTAAGACACTAACAAATTAATACATGACTTGATTTCTATTTCTTTTCCATCCTAGGAGTAGATCTAATCTACATATGAGTAGTTTAAACTTAGATAGGAGTAGTCTTAATATACTTTACTTGCATCTGATTGTTCATTCAATCATTTATATCATCATCTTCTTCTTCTCTCTCTCTTTTTCTTGTTTGTATTGCCATTATTTTTATTCCAAGAAAGTCCTTGAACTTTCAAGGCATAGAACCTCAACACAATTGTTTGATCATTATGTTGTTTGGTGAAATTTTAGTTGAGGCTTTATCGATCTAAGCCTAACAAAAATTTTACTAACAGTTGCGGCTAGTGTGTGTGCAATTTAAGTAAGCTAAAACAATAAATAAATAAATAATAAAATGCATACATATTATGTGTTACCAAAGTCTTAGTTTCGAGTCTTGTCCACCCCTAGCATAGAGAGAAACAAGACTTCAGGCCACTAAGTTTAGTCTTCACATATGTAATACTACAATAATCTTCTACCATTTGATCAAAAAATAAAAATATATATGGTCAAATTACACTGATAGTCCTTGTATTTAAGTCTTTGTCATTTTGATTTTTATAATTTCAATGGCCTAGATTTCAATCATGAATTTATGATTTTGTCTCAATTTAATCCAATTGCTTACAATTGTTTAACATTTTTTAATAAAAAATATCCACATAAGTGATATTATGTCATATTTTTAAGGCAAAATTATAAACTTGATCAACTCAGTGATAGTGAGTTAACCAATTTAGTGATAATTTTTCATCAGAAATACTAACTGTGTTGTCAGCAACATGTCCTTTTGTAAGATTTTAGTAAAATTATGGGTTTGTAGACTATATTCTACACAAGTTCCATACAAGACTGACATGGTATTAACATTTTTAAAATAATAAATCCCTGTCATGAATCTGTTTACTCTAAATTAATGAATAAAAATGAACCATATCATCATTCTATAAAAAAGTAAACAAAATATGCTTTTATATCATTACTCAGTTCTCTACAATATTATTTCAATTCTTAGAATGCAAATCAAACCAATGCTTATCGTTCCAGTAAATCAATCATAACCTCTCGCATTCACATTTCCTTGTAATATACTACTACTGAAATCTATATTATTATAGCAAAAATATTACATATTAGCAACACAAACAACCCATCACTGAATCTTCACCCACATACCAGAACTTGGTATACCAGCATGCACAACAAACAACAAATAGTAACCTGGTGGTGCAATCTCAGCCGTTGAAGGCCCTATTGCAGTTACCCTATACTTCTCTGACCCGACACAGTATAGCTCACTCGTCTTCAGCACCACCATTCTTTGGTTCATACCAAACGACTGCGTCGTAAACGACGGTGCAACAATTCTCACCGATACAACACTCAGTTTCAGAAACCTCGGCACCGTGAAAGTAACCCAAAATGACTGCTTATACCTGAAACTCTCATTGATATTCATAATTCTGGGGCGTATTGGGTCATACTCGGGTCTCAAGTAGGGCGGTGAATAGGCTTCCAAGCTCAGGTCTGTTGGGTATTGTACCCCAGTGAAGTTGTAGTATGGATGTGGGTTGCTTCCTCCCACTAAAACACGACCATCAGTTAGCAAAACCGCACTTGAATGGTACATTCTTGGCCTTGTTGCAGGGGACATGACTGAAAACCGGATGTCCTCAACCCCGTGTGGCTTGTAAATCACCGGTCAGGTAACCGGGTCTTGCCCAATTTCCCAACCTGCAGTACCTGATCCGGCACCATTGATGATGACCACGTCGCCAGTGGGAAGAAGTATCATGTCACCCATCACACGAGGCATCGGCATGTCCTCCATGGCCCAACTAGGATTTTCATCCGTGACCTTTATGCGTCCGCATGAGCGACTCGCAGCATCAAAGATCCCTTGTTTAGCCCTGGAGAACACACCACGGGGTGCACCGCCGCATACCATAACCTCAGCCTCAATGGGCTCGTTTTCATCTATGGGGAGCAACACAGATGAACCTGAGCTAGGGTAGTTTCGAGGATCATCGACGGTTATTGAAGGGAACTCTCTAACAACACGATTTTGCTTGTAATCTAGAGATATAGCTCTTGTGTTGGCAAAAATAAACAAGTTTCCGTCTGGCAATAGGTGTACAAATGGGTACAAGTTGTTCTCATCATCATCTCTAGTCTCTATAAGAAATTCAAGCCAGAAAGAAGATGAAGATTCAGAATTTCCAGGGTAGAACTCATAGTTAAACTGTCTCCTTCCACCAATGATGATAATCCGACCATCTGGTAGTCTTTGATTTGTTGCATACCATCTACGCTCCGATAGATAACCGGGAAACTCAACCCAATCACAGGACTCATCATTGCATGGGGCTAACGTGCGCACTACATGATCACCGTCATTGAAGCCTCCGGTCTGGACTAGCATTCCATTGGGGAGGACAGAACCAGAGGAGCACCACGTATCAGTCTCTACCATTAGTGGCCGAAAAGTGTTAGTGCCTGTGTCATAGAGTAGAGAGTGAGCAGTGCAGTCATTTTTTAGGACATTATCGGAAGGGTCATACCGGCAGTGGCCATAGGGGAGAGAGAGATTAGAGGGGCCAAAATCAGTCCTATCAAACATGACAACCTTGTTGTTATGTAGTAGTTGCATGTGCATAGCAGATATGCCAATGCTTGCGTGCAAGAGACACCATTCGCCTTCACGGCCAATTTGGCACATGGCCGGAAATGGATTGAGGAGGAGGAGGATAAATAACAATGCTAGTAGAAAGAAGGTGACCATTTTGGTGAGAGAAAGCAGTGTGTTTTGGAATTCTGTTGTTGAGTTCTTGGTTAGAGATGAGTAGGGTTGTTGGTGGGAATGGGCATTGATATGAGTTTCTATGTGTATATTATATACTTAATAATTGTTATATTTAATTAAACTAATAAATAATAAGGGTTATAACAAGTAGAAGTTTTCAAGTAAAGATTTAAGAACACTTGGGGATGAGCATCAGACAAGGGAGGCATTCAAGAATTGCATCAGAGGTCAAAAGAAGTGAACCCAAAATTGAGGGCCACTTCCTTTCGGAGTGTAGAAAATATAGGGAAGTGAAGCTTGGAGTGCTACTCTTAAGCTGTTGGACTCATGGAATTTGTGTGAAAATCATGTAGGCCCCTCTCTAAACAATAGTTAAATTCCATAAATATATATATATATATATGTAACTTTTTATATTGATGGTTACACCTACACCCCAACATTTTCCCAATATTTCTGTAAACAATTTTGTTTCTATTTCATTCAATTTCCCCTCTTTTTCTTTGTTCTCCACAAATTTAAGATCTAAACACAACCTTAAGGGGTCAACTAAGGAACTCCAAGGACTCTAGACATTAACTGCTCCAACACTCTCAACTATACACAGACACACACATATATTCAAGCCAAATACGATGAATGGACATTGAGTAGAAAGCATATATATAGAAAGCAAACTTTTTCATGTATCATGCTTTAGAACCTATATATGAGAGGAAACCAGTCTCCACTCTCCAGTTACACCACCAGCACAACTTCCTTGGCATGGCATCAAAAGCAAGGGACAAAATTTGCCACACTAATAACTCTATAAAAATGACATATTAACACAAATAAAGGGGCAAAAAGTATAGGATAAAAAAGAGGAAATTAAAAAGTAAAAATAAACAGGGATCGTAAATCTTGAAGGTTCAACCTAGTTCCTTCTACCTCTGCTCTGCCTAGAGGCAACTACTGTCCTTCCATCTTCTACATTCGATTGGAACTCTGAAGCGTCGACTTCTAAATCATTGTCCCTTATGCTATCATCATCGTTACCCATCACTCGACAGCAAGGTGCAAAATGAGGAAGCAAACGAAAAATATAAAAGCACAAACGAAGTATAATATACAACAATAGTGATATCTTCCATCCAACAAGCATGTTGAGCAAATTTCAACTAGAAAATTTTCATCATGGTGACTGGTAATATTATAAGAAGATGACATAAATCTAGGCTTGTAGCTACTACAAATTCTTAAAATGATGTTTCTTCCTTAAAATAAGGTATTACAGAGAAATGATTCTCCCATACTGCAGAAGAGTCTTTTCACCACCAAGCTTAGCAAAAAGTTTCTACCAGCTTTTTGCATGTAACATGATTCATGTTGTTACATGAAACATAACTAAATTCTACTAGAAATGCTAGGAACCATGAAAAGTCACCCCCAAACGAGTTGTATGGTGTAGATTTAAAGTGGGTGGAATGTGAGTCACACCTAGAATGATTGTGATATTCATAAATGTATTTGTCCGGGTAATTTTCTGATATTTTTTTATGGGTTTGTGGTATTGTTGAATTTCTTCATGCAAGCAAGTACTACATAATATATGTTGCTATATATTGTAGTGCAAAAAGCTTTTGAGTATGATAGGGTACATAATGACATTTGAATGAAATCTTTTATCCTACCTTCTTTTCCTTTATTCATTCATAATTTATTATCCTTATATATGACATACAAAAAATATCTAATTTATATAGTTTGTGTACGTGTCCCTCACATGCCGTGTCTACATTTTTTGAAAATTTCCATATTAGCATGTCCGTGTAGTGTCCATGCCCATGCCCATGCTTCTTAGCTACTAAAAGGTACTATTAAATGATGCCAACCTATAATAATTGTTCCACTATGTTTATTTCATTTGGAAATATTTCATCATTCCCTTATCCAAATACCCCATAAACGGAACAAACATGAAAAACAGCTCAGCAGAAATAGTGAATTACACTCATTTATCGGGTATAAAACATTTTCAGTCAAGGAAACACTATAATTACCTGTCAGATATGAGGAACAACACCTCTCAGAGGATTCGTTTCCTTTAGTATTTTGAATTGACTTATAGTTACCTTCCAAAACACTCTTCATGCATAATCATTCATTTCTCTGCTATCTTTTAGAAAGAACTCTGCCAAACAACCAATTAGCAAAGGTCGCAAAACTGAAAACAAATGCATATAATTTGCAAAGGATACAAATTGGGAATGAAAGATATAAATGAGCAAGAAATATATTGGGGGGGGGGGGGGGGGGGGGGGGGGGGGTGGGGGGGTGGGTTGGGAAAAAATAGTCTAACAAAACTATTGAACCATCAACATCTTAGAATGAATGTGAAATCATAATTTGCCATCTGTTCATTAATGAATGTAAAATATAATTTGCCTCTGTTCTTAATGGTATACACAGCTTAACCACTTCTTTCATCAATTATATCATTATCATCTATAAAATGTTAAGCCATACATAATTGGAGTACATTGAGTTCATACTATAAGAAATCTGGATGACAGAAATTTTGATCTTTGACCCATTTGAACTACATTTCTCGCATTATTATTTTTTATGACCAATAAACAAAAATAATGAAGGAGGAAACAGGAACAATTACACTAATATACTTAAGACCACTCGACCTGCAACCAGTGGCATAGCTAGAATCTTAGTTCACCAGGGTCATATTTAACAAGTATCATCAATATCATTATGTTGGATTTAAGTTCTACACAATCTACATCAAAATCAATTTTCATATAATCCATTGTAATTTTATATATTTTTAATCACATCAACAAAGGTAATTTAAATTTGTCAAATTACATATTAAACTTAAAGTTGGGACATTAATGCTATTGATTCAACAAAAATTAAGCAAAGATCTACACTAATACAATTGTTCACAATGAGTTTTATTTTTTGAAATCATTATATGATAACCTTATTGCTTATGCTATCAAACACATATTTTCAATCTATATAGTCAAATAATCATTCATTCAACCATCACTCTGAATCCAAAAAAAAGAACCATCGCTCATTCGGTTACATATTTGATTTAAATTGCATCCCAACTAAAGATCTTTTCACAGTTGTAGTTGTTACTGGTGGAATCATTGACAATTGTACTTGTTATTTTCACTGCACATTAAAAAAAAAATCAAAATCAAAATTTGTATTCTAATGTGCATTATGTGTAATTTTTATAAAATCAAAACAAATTTTAGAGCATATTGATAATGCAATAGAATAAGAATAACAATTATTTTGTTTCTCTAATTTCACTGGGTTCAATTTGTTAAAATCTCAAATATTTTTTTATAAATTTTTACATTTGTTTTAAGAAAATTTGAAAATTGAGTCAGGAGCTGCATGAAAAAGCCAACAACTCCAAAAATAGCTAAATAAAAGCAACATTCAGATTTCCCTAGCAACCTGGATAAGGAGATAATTCACCAACTCTCCTGCCCCTTGTACATGCAACACCAATCAATCATGTCCTCTATGGGTTGTCAATCCTCTCAGCAATACTTCAATTTTGTTCTTAAGAATGATTACCACCAACCAACATTGAAAAAATAATTAAAACTGATACCCAAAAATGCCAATGAGACAAAGCCAAAGAGTTAATTGAATTACTATGACTAGCTTTTGAGGGGTACTTGTAGCGCATTGAATTAAAAAGAAAAGAAAAAGGAAAACCCATCAAACATTTTAGCTGAAACAATCAAAAAAAATACCTTTGGATTGGTTGAGGCAAGAGAAAATATCGGAGGCGAGTTGTTGGGATTTTTGAGGGGAGAGAGTCAGGGCCACCACAATAGTTCCAAAGGCCATCTGAAGGGCAGTCCAAGCTGAGAGAAGCAAACCGATGCCTTGTTGAAGATGAGCAGCGTTGTCTCTCCAAAATTGTAGCCTTCTAGTTTTCCTGCAGTTGCATAGGGTAAGCTGAGGAAGTTGGGTCAGGGTGCCCTGGAGATCCGAAAATCCGGAAAAACAAATCAACCAAATTCACGGCAATTGGGTCGGTTCGGCTCCAAATGAATATTTTTTTAGTTTTAGTTACAAATGATGAAAATTGAAAAAAATTACAGTTTTGAAGATATATTTATGCTTTTCTATATGATTTTTAGCCCTTTTTTTTCACTAACAAAAATTTAGAAAATATTGACAAACAGAAAATTTACAAATCCTTAGAAACTATTGATATATGATCTCTACCATCGCTGCGATGTGAAATTGTGTTTTAATATATTGCAAATGAGCAAATTGATAATTTTTGCAGTTTTAAAATTGCAAATTTATGCAGTTTGATAAGAAATATATTCAAATTCTAAATTTTTATAATTTTGTAAACTAACTATTATGTGCTCCGTATGGTAGACAATTTTTTCATATTTTTTAGTGTTGAGAAAGATGTGGTTAAATTTTATTATGTTTTCGCTTTAATTTCTCCCTTTCTTCTTCCTTTTTTTTTTTTTTTTCAACGATGTTCTGGACATTTCGACGAATTATAGTGATGTTAAAAAAAAATTTTAAAAAATTTATGGTGAACATTTTTATTATGTCCTTTTAAATTTAAAAAAAAATTAAAAAATAAGATTTTTTGTAACAATTAAAAATATATAGGATTAATTGATGCAAGTATTTTGTTTTGAAACAAGATGAGTTTTGAACTGTGCAAAGAGGACCTACAGGTCAGTGCCCCATAAAATTATATTCAAATTTGGGTCTAAGAAATTACCAACTCTACAACCTTTAATTTGCACATTACACATTAAATTTCAAGTTTGATCATGGTAACAAAATAATTTTTAATTTTATCAATTTAATCTCTAAATTTTTGATTTGTTTTCAACTGAACCATTTGCTTATTTTTGTTAATTAAAATCGACGAAAAAATTGTATAAATTGACAAAATTAAAAATTAAAAAATTATTTTATTACAATGATCAAACTTTGAGATTTTTTTTTACAATTTTCCCGATAATATTTCTAGTGTGCAAACGAAAAGAATTACTCATCAACTTCCTTTTTCTCATCTGTTTTCAAGATAATTATTGGGTAGTTTTAAAATATCATATTATTTATATAATATTCCAAACCAATCAGTAGAAAAATTTTGTTAATAGACATAACTTTTATATGGTAGTTGAAAAATAAATTATAACAAACTTAGTATGCTATAGTTTCTCATTAAACAAAATACCATCTAATGTAAACAAAGTCACTTTTCCTCCTTTCCACTCTCAACTTTCTTTTCCTCATCTCGTTTCAAGGTATTTATTGAGTAGTTCTACAACACTATATTACTTACATGATACTCTAAACTAATCATATAGTGAAAATTTTTATGGATGGACATGTTAGCTCACTTTTGTTTGATAGTTAAAAAACAATTGATGACTACCTTAGGCCAAGTTTGGCATGTGCCCAAAAAGTCAAAAAATCAAAAAGTTACTTAAAAAGTTAAAAAGTTATCATTATTCACCAAAAGTTAAAAAGTACGGTTGCACAACTCCCAATCCTAATTTTTCCCTACACATTAATTTATACAATTTTTTAGTACACATTTTTTTTCATAAAAAGTCAAAAAGTTAACCCAAACAACCATATTTTTTTCCTTAACTTTTTAGTCCAAAAAATCAAAAAGTGTACTTATTTAGGACATCCCAAACAACCCCTTAGTACGTTACAGTTTCTTATTATCCAAAACACCATGTAGACAGTGTCACTTACCTACTCTTACTTCCTTATTCCCTTTTTCAAATCACCCAAAGTACCCACACCACCGCAAATTGGTCACTGTCAACACTATTACCACTACTATCTTATTTGGTGTAGTCTATTTGTTCTTGTAACTCTTTTTTAATTGAAGAGTTTGTATCAAATTGTTGGCTACATATTTTGTAAAAGCCAAATCATAGTTTGACACGTGGCAGAATAAGGGTATTATGGGAAGATAATTCAAGTCCTCGATCCTGATCGAACACGTGGCAATGAACATTGGTTCTTACGTGATCTGAGTAGCACTGGATCAGTAAAGAGATACAAAGTGGCGTGGCTTCAACGGTTACTTATATTCAAATTTCAAATGCAGGAGGGAAGCTCAACTGCAAGAGATGGCGTAGTGGGACTACTTCTAAGGCAGCATGATCAGCGATCATGGAGGAGTAGTTCGACGGTTTGAAGTGCAGTTCGAAGGTCATCTTTGACAAGTATAAATAGCAGGGAAGCCCTCAGAAAAGACCCCCAGACTCAGATCATACAAACCAGTTTTTACTTCATATTTTCCTTTCCAGTTTTACATTTCTTGTACTTTAAATACCTGCACTTTAAATATACGCACTGCACTTCGATTCATAGGAGTAGTTTCCAGTAGATTCAAGTAGACTGTTGCTGTAAACCTCTTCGAGGCTGAGTTTGGACTATTGTAAGTGTTCATTTTAATGAAATATTTCGATTGTTCTTCATATTAACTATTATTTCTCTTAATTTCTCCTAAGTCAAGCCACCAGTAAAAGTCCTCTTCATTGAGGCTGAAAGAACTAAAACATAATCGTCTGATAATTGGTTGGCAATTATAATTTCTGTAAGGACTGATTGATCCTTGCTGGCACGCTCGCATTTACAAAAATACCCTTCAAAAAGCCAAAAGGCCAACATATATTTTTGGCACGCTCGGTGGGACTTATTAAACTGGCTAGACGAAGACGACAAGGAGAAAATGAACGTCTGGAAGAAGGCGTAGAAGGAGAGGTAGAGATACCTAATCCAGAGGAGAATGTGGTAACACATCCTATGGAGACTCCTATGCTATCAGAACCTTTGGTCGAACAGACCAGTACTTCTGGACAAGAACCATATGTTCATAATATTGGACGAAACCAGGAATTGGACCATCCACCGTTCCATCTACTCAGCCAACAAATCCATGGGATGGCTTGGTAGATGCTATGGGACAACAATTAATGAACACAATGGAAAGGTGGGCAACATCCTTTTTGGATCGAATGAATAACCACCAACCAACAAATACAAGAGACACAGAGGAAATTTTAAATGTCCCTCAGCAAAGATTGGCTAGAGAAAAACAGCCTATGCAAGTTAATGGACAATTAATGGTCAGACTAGTACTCAGAACTATGAAAGACCATCGCCTCAGTCTTGGTATGAACCCATTTCAAGGCCTGTAGTAGGCCAAAATACCTCAGTACTCAACAATGAAGCCACACAAGTTGGTGGATCTGGCCAAGTACAAGAAACTGGCATAAGAATGGTGGCAAATCCCATGTTCGAAGCCATACCTGGCACTAGGGGGTATAATAATCCCTTATTCGAATTTACCGGGGGGTTGGAAGGTTTTCCCACAAATGGAAGGGATACAATACCTGTTCCAGCATCTTTCACAGGTCCTTTTGCAGGACAGGCTCAAAGGGGTTACCCATACCCACACAGCAACCTGCACCACAGGGGCAACCAGTCCCAAATATACCACTTTTTGGACCAAGAGGACCACAGCACAAGTTTGTCCACCAAACCCTGTGTTTGTCCCTCCAGTAGTGGTTCAGCAAGCCCAAAATATGGTCCCTAGGGACCAAATTGCTGATATTGTTAGGGAGATGTGTGGACCGATGGCTCGGGGGGTCCAGACTCCTGTATACAGAAAACCATACCCAGAGTGGGTAGATAGGGTACATGAATACCCAAGAGGATTCAGAATACCAGATTTTACCCTATTCTATGGAACTGGAAATCAATCAACAGTAGAGCATATTGCCAGATTCGCTGCTCAATGTGGTGAATTCACTAATCATGACTACATAAAACTGAGATTATTTCCAAACTCTTTAACTGGGGGAGCATTTGTATGGTATATCAACCTTACACTGGCTCCATTCAAACTTGGCAACAAATGGAAGAGGCATTTCATGCCCAATTCTTCCAATCGGAGCCAGAGGTGTCCATGGCAGACTTGGCAAGATTGAGTCAAAGGCCTGAAGAAAAGGCTACTCAGTTCATTGCCAGATTTAAAAGGGCTCGAAATAAATGTAGAGTCATCCTTCCAGAGCCAGAATTTATAAGATTGGCTCAATGGTTTAGAGTTCAGGCTTCGAAAGAAGTTTGACTCAACTGAATTCAGGGATTTGGTCGAATTAACCTATAAGGTGTCTCGATATGAAGCATTACTAGAGGAGGAACAAGATCGAAATAATGCTTCGTATAAGACATACTATAGAGATCCCAATTATGAGATCGATGCAGCAGAGATTGTGGGCAAAGAACCTGTAATCTGTGAAGCATTAATTCATAAGGATACAACCATCGACCAGCAGTTTAAAAAGAAAGACTTTCACAGAAAGTACTCTTTCGATTTAACAAAAGCAGATGACATTTTTGATCATTTGCTTGCAGCCAATTTCCTTAAGTTACCAAAAGGGTAAAACTGCCGTCTCCTGATGAACTTAAAGGAAAAGTATACTGCAAATGGCATAATTCTTGGTCTCACTCGACTAAAAACTGCATTGTTTTCGAGACAGGATCCAAGAGCAAATCCGGAAAGGAAGTCTGAAGTTCCCAGCCAAAAGAAAAAGCCATGGGAATTGACAGTAACCCGTTTCCAGAAGTTGGAGAAAGCGCGGCTAATGTGGTCGTACCAAACTTTCAGAATCTATCTCTGCAGGAATTGGAGGAGGTCAATGTGCAAATGCATATTGCCAACCAGACAGCTGCCAAGAAGGAGACTAGAAACCCGCCAGTTATTGGACAAGGTTTCTCACATCAGGAGGAACACTCTGATGAAGAAGTACTGGATGACGATTCCTTGGAAGCTGTAATGCAGAGGATGTGTCCCAGATGTAGACTAAGCTAAATGGTTGAAGGGGCTTCCAATTGATGGGAAGCAATACTATAGGGATGTTCAGAGACGTCAAATCAACCAACGCTTACAACAAAAGGCCGTACCCGGCTAGTGATAGGCAGCGACCATTAGTGGTTGAGCCTGCAGTTGACAGAATAAAGCTAAAGGCAAAAGGCCTTGTATGAGTCTAAGCCACTTAACTACTACAGAATGGAGAGCAAACATTCTGAAAGAAGATTGGAGAGGAGTTCAGGTTATGGGACTAAAGCCAGAGATTGGCCCCCCAGACCAACCTCACACAGAACAGAAAATGGCCACCTCCATCAAAGGCCAGAATCAAGCTCAAAGCATGAGATCAGAACCAAGCACTTACCTCCACGGCCAGTTTCGAAGATGGCTTCGAAGGTGGAAAAGGGTGATTCGACATCTGAATCAGTAAGCTCTTGGGTACCTGGAGTTCCAGATTGGTTTGTAATGCAAAACAAACCTAGGGAATTGTCTGCCAGGAGAGATGTTGGAATCACAGGAAGGATGGTCAAGCCTCCTTTGGTGGCTCCGAACAACTGGGTATTGCTGAAACACCAAAGACAAAGGAACCAAATATGGTTCAGTTATTTCCAGATCACAAAGGAGGAAGATTCAGCGCAGGTACACCCAGTACCAGCAAGATCTGAAAGAAAGTGGAGAGAGTTCTTCACAGGTCAAGACAGAAGGAAAGAAAACTTCGAAGTCAGACCATGCTCCAAAACCGACTCTACAAAGTAAAGTGGTTTGTAGCAGAGAACAATTGGCCCAAGTTCATTCTAATTAAAGGCCAGGGAGAAGTCTAGTTTGGCAGGGCTGGAGAAGGCTCTGATGGAAAGTGATAGCGAAACGGAAGAAGAGATTGGCATGAGCCAAAAGAAGGAAATGGCAAAGAAGAAATGTTCGAAGCCTTCATGGCTGAACAAACATTTCTGACTGAAGAACCAGTTGAGAAGGATCCTTCGAAGGGATCAGTTATCAATGAAATACCAGAATGCAGCATGGAGGATGCTGCTGAAGACACTGAGCAAGGTAGCCAAGAGGGAAGAAGGTACAGCCAGCCATCCAGTTTGGCTCATTTCCCTGTATCAGTCAACATGGTACACATACTACCTCATGAATTCCAGGCTGAAAATGAGGATCAGGGTGACCAAGACATGGATCCAATTCCTGTCTCTAGCGAGGAGTCACAAGTGAGTATGGTACAGGATGCTCCTGAAATGGCTACTCCAATGGAAACTGAGTGTGAAAGCGAGGAAGAGGTGAGCATCAACCTCTCATATCCTTTTGAATACCCCTCGAATTCCATGACCCAACATGTCAAGCCTTTGTACATCAAGGCTTTCTTTGATGGGATACAGCTAAACCGAGTCCTAATAGACAATGGGGCAGCGGTAAACTTATTACCGAAATCTTCTTTGAAGAAACTAGGGAAGAAGAATCCCAGGTTGATCCCAACCAGCACAACCATTGCTGGCTTTGCTGGAGATAAGCAGATGGCTCAAGGGATTCTGCCTATTAATTTGAGTGTGGGAACCAGGGACTGTATGACAGCATTCTTCGTAATCGACAGCAATGCTAAATATAATGCCTTACTTGGGAGAGATTGGATCCACACTAACAAAGTGTGCCTTCCTCTTTGCATCAGAAGATCATGATGGCCCTGGGCAATGGAGAGACAGAGGAGATTGATGCAGATCCTCAACCCTTCATAGCCTGTGCAGACTTTGCAGAGGCAAGTTGTATATTGAGG
Organism: Camellia japonica; assembly: GCA_030407325.1. Taxonomy (NCBI): domain Eukaryota; kingdom Viridiplantae; phylum Streptophyta; class Magnoliopsida; order Ericales; family Theaceae; genus Camellia; species Camellia japonica. The sequence continues at coordinate 816 of JAPPVO010000977.1, read as the reverse complement.
GAGTGACACCACTCAGTATACTGAGGAAAGCTGATGGCTCAGCCGAAGTGACGGCTGATGAGGAAGTAACACACCTGAAGCACTTAGTCCAAGAAAGTGCTGATGAAGAGGTTGTCGTGAAAGATGACAATGATGCCTGGTTATAGGCAGAGAAGTGAAGAACGAGAAGCCAAGTCTTGGCTTTGATTAAATTCTCATCATTGGACGTAAAAGCAATAGTCCAGAAAGTACAGAAGCAAGAGAGAGAGGCCATGATAATTGGCTGTAAACAAGAGCAGCAACAGGTCAGAAGTTTGACTTTGGGAATACTGTGCATTGGACATTGAAACAAAAGTTCAGGAGATACAGGAAGAAGACGCCTTATGGACAGATTTTGTCTATGAGGAGGAGGGCAGAGATGTCGAATTAAAGAACCTAGGATAGAACAAGGCGAAAAGGTTGCTTCGAAGGTTGAAGAAAAAAGAAGAAGCTTCAATGAGTTCTCAGACTCAAGACCCCTTAGAAGAAGTGAATTTAGGGGAAGGTTCTGTGCATGCCCACCTATATAAGTACTTGCTTGAATGTTCTGGACAGAGACCAGTTATTGGCTGTTCTAAAGAAATACAAAGATTGCTTTGCATGGTCTTATAATGAACTACCAGGATTGGATAGATCATTGGTGGAACATAGACTCCCTATAAAGCCTAACTTCAAGCCATACAAGCAGAACCAAGAAGGATGAGTCCAGAGGTAATTCAGAAGGTCAAGGAAGAAATTCTTAGACTACTCAAGGCAGACTTTATTAGGACAGCCAGGTATGTTGAATGGCTATCTAAT
>JAPPVO010000975.1:0-57683 GCA_030407325.1 Camellia japonica | reverse complement strand
GGGACAGCTTAAGGAGTGTGCCAATGAGGTAGCTAAGGGAGTGCGCCAAGGGAGACGGCTTAGGGAATGCACCAAGACTTAGGTAGTGCGCCAAGGGGACGGCTTAGATAGTATGCCAATGAGAGCAGCTTCGGTGGTGTACTAAGGAGGCAATTTCGGTGGTGCGCTAAGGGAGTGGCTTGGGCAGTATGCCAAGGAGGGCGACTTAGGTTGTGCGCCAAGGAAGATGACTTGGGTGGTACGCCAAGGGATGACTTAGGTGGTGCGCCAATGAGGGCGGATTGGATGGTTCGCATGGTATATCACCATGCTTACTATAATATAAGTATATTACTCCTCTCAAATTTAAAAGATTTTTAAAATAGAAATCTTTTTGAGATTGAAAGAGAGAACTAAAAGAGGGTGGAAGCATACCAAAAAAAAAAAAAGAAAATTTGAATTGCAAGTAAAGATAATAAAATATGATAGAGATAAAACAAAATGAGTTGGGGTAGAAATAAATCAATATAATGAGATTATAGGAAAAAAATTATTATAAAAGAAATTTTTTTATTTTTTTTTCTAGAGAGGTGTAAGGAGGGTGGGTGAATTGAAAATTTGTTGATGGTAGAGGGGTGGCATCACAGTGGTGAACAAGACTAATGATGATTAAAATAATAATAATAATAAAATAAAACAAAACAAAAATTGGATTTTCTTTTTTTTTGTTTATATTGTTAAGTGGAAGATGATGACTCGTAAGAGCAACAAGAATTGGGCTTGAAAAGATGGAGAAGTAGACAAAAGGAAACAAATCACTAAAGGGACCAACCCATGTGATTGAACAGAAAGACCGTATGATATAAAAGAAGGGCGATTGAAATTGTAAGGTTAAGGATTTTAAATATTTATTAAATATTTATATGAGCATAAGATTTATATGAGATTTATATATTTATATGAGATATTTGATAAAATATTTAATAAAATATTTAAAATTTTTAATAATTTTCTCAGTGATAACATATGTTTTGTTTAGGACTCACCAAGGCCTTCTGTTGAAGTTGTAGGCTGTCACAAAGCAGTGGGCCACTGGAGTAGGTAACGGAGACGAAGGAGTTGGAGCTATAAATTAAGACAAAAAATAAGGTATGTCTTGAAATATTAGCGGACATCGAAGATAAGGTTCCCTACCGGTTGCCTATCGTAAACCAGAAAGATGGGTTAGCTCTTATAGTTTTGAAACCATAATACAATATCTAAGAGAGGAAAGGAGAATATTATATTAAATGTTATAATAATGTATAAGAATTTTTTATATAGGAGGAGAAAAATCTAAATATGATATTTTATATGTATAGATTGTTTTGAGAAGTAGATTAAAAATTAATTTTTTTTGACTTTTTTTTAGTTTTTTTTTTGAAAAAAAAAGTATTAAAAATAGAGAGATAATATGACTTAAAAAAAAGATTAAAAATCAAAAAAATTGCTTTTAACCTTTATCACAAGAGATCTAATGTATAATATATATATATAATTATATTAACAATTTAAATGATATATGAGATATCACGTTATATGCTAGATAAATTTTGCAGAAAAATTTAGGATTGAAATCTGAATACACCCCACAATGACTTGTAGTGATTACATTTTACCGCTATCAGTCGGGTTTGTTTTGCCTTATTAAAAAATTATATAATAATTTTGAAACAAGTACACGTAACGTACTAAATTAATTTTTAAAAAAATATTATGAATCTCAAATAATTTGTTAAATTTTTTATTATATTAGATCTCACACCTATGTGAAAGGTTTAGTAAAAAATTTGATAAATCATTTAGAATTTTTATGTGTGTAGGTCTAACGCCTATATAAAAAGTGAATAAAGATTGAAAATTCTAATTTGGAGTTTCAAAGAGAGTTCAAGTGATGTGACAAGAAGTGGAATCCACATGTAATATGATGTATACGCCTTTTTTTTTTTTTTTTTTTTCAAGAGTTCTTTTAAAGCTCAGAAAGTAGAACTCTCTATCATTGTTAATAAAAAGTTTAGTAAAAATTTGATAAATCATTTATGATCCCTAACCTAACTCAAATTTTTATTAGCATTCTTCAATCACAAATATGTAAACATGCATAGTGTAAAACATTTCTCCAACAATTACGATTGTTATTTTTAAAGTAAAAATAGCAATAAGGACTGATTGATATAAATCATAATCATCTACTAATTCTAATTTGAGCAGAAATTATCTACTCGGAGTTGAAACGTTGGAAAATTCCAAAGTACCAGAAATTTGAGTCCAATTATAGTTTTCTTGACCTTTTTTTTCAACTTGTTTTTGTTTAATAAAATCTTATTATTATTATTATTTGTCTGTCTAGACTGAATGAAGTTAAAAGCTAAAAAAAATATTTGGAACAATTTTTAAAAAGCTCACTAAAAAAAAAATAAGTTAAAATTTTGTTGAAAAACTAAAAATATTAACTTATTTTTTTCAACAAACTTATTTATTTATTTGTTATAAATTTTAAAATTTTTATTAGTATAGACTGTAAAAACTATAATATTTAACTTAAAATTTAATTTTTTTAAAGATATTGTAAAAAAATTTAAGTCAATTTTATAGTTCGAATATTCTTAAAAAATCACGGGAGCAATAACGAAACTAGTTTATAAATTTTCAATGCTATTCTTCATTGTGACACTCATCACTTGAATGATGATTTTAGTGGGTCAATTATAATGTATGGCTAAGTGTCTCCCCAATTTTTTATTATTTTATTTTATTTTCAATTTAAGTAAAGAAATTTAATTTGATATGAGTTTTTTCAATTGTTTTATCAAATTTTCATTAATTTTTTTTAAACAATTTCTCTTTTATTCTAAATTTTCCTTTTTGTCAAATTTAATGAAAAAATTTATTTTTAATGCTTTATGAATTCTTAATTTGATAAAAAAAAAATATTTATTTTTTAATTTGATAAATTGGGACTATGTTTGATTAGTTTTTATTAAATTTAAATTTAATAAAAAAAATTAAGAAATGATACTTTAATTTATTTTTATTTAATGCACTTTTATTACCCACAAAAAATCCATATACGTAAATAGGATTTGACATCCTTTGATTTCCGAAATTTTTTTGACGAAAGTAGCGGCAGGGACGATATTTGTCACATGTTAGTTAGCCCCTTGGGAACATGGCACGTGTCCGCCTACAATGGAGAGTCTACGTTTCCCACTCGTGATCGTGACCTCATAGAATCTAGAATAAAGCTACAGTAACATGTACACTTGAGATTTTTTGAACCACCTTAGACCATCTCCAACGGTGAACCAAACCCAGCATCAGATTTAAATTTTGATGAAAAAACTCCTTTTTCATGCTCCAACCGTTACACCAGATTGATATCAAAATGAGATTTCAGCAAAAAAATCATCAAACTGAGAACGAGACACAGATTTGGTGAAATCACTGTTACTGACCGTTGAAAGAGGTACATCGGTCAACCAGCCGGTTGCCCGGCCGGTTGACCAACCGGTCGCCCGATTTTCTTTAAATTAGGTAGGTTCAAACCGGTCAAAAAAAGTTCAAACAGGTAAAAAAATATATATATATATATATATATATTTTTGCCTACCCGGTTGACCGGCCGGTCAACCAACCGGTCAACCACCACCAACCATCTGTTTCAATTGATGAAAATGAAAGCTGCAATTGGTGGGTTTTCTTTATGACAGTGATGAAAGCTTTCAATTTATCAAGATGTTTTGTGACAGTGATGAAAGCTTTCATTCAACAAATGGGCTCAGCCATGATTGGTGCAATTGATGAAAACATCTGTCTCGTCTGTTTCAATTTATTTTGTCATACAGAATATTGAAAGCCTGAAAGCAATTGGTGGGTTTTCATCAATTGAAACAATTGGTGGGTTTTCATCAATTGAAACAATTTCAGAAATAGATCAACTCACCAGCAAACATCTTTACAGAAAGTTGTAATTGTTTCATCATTGAATTATTCTAAAAAACATAGCGTTGAAACATAGCGTTCTAAAAAAATATTTACGCTCACCGGTCGACCAACCGGTTGACTCACTCAGATTTGATACAGGATTTGATGCACCGTTGGAGCTAGTGGTATCAAATTTGGTGAAATGAGTTATTTTGTACTCAGATTTGGTGAAAAAAAAGGTTCACCGTTGGAGATACTTTAAGGATGTTTTAGGAAGATGGTTAAAACAATTTTTTTAATTTTTTTATGAGAGAGGAAAATGAGTTAAAAGTTGAGAAGTGACTTTTAACCCACTTCCCAAAATAGCCCCCTTTTTTTTTGTAGTCATTTTTTTTAATTAATAAATTCTTTTAAAAATTGGGTACATTCATATCAACGTTCCTATTTTTTTTTTTTTTTTAATTTGAAAAAAAAAATCATGAAAGATGGGAATAAATCAAATTTTATCCCCAAAAAAAAAAAAATCTATAGAAAATGCTAATTTTTGTGAACTTTCAAAATCTACTAATTTTTTTTAAAAATATATATATATAGAAGAGTCTAGTTTAAATAGACTTAAAAAAAAACATATTCAGACTCAAACTTCTACAGACACCCCCAAAAAAAAAAAACAAAAAACAAAAAGTTACATATACTTAAAAAATATCACAACTTATAAGTTGTAACAAAAAGATTGTGCTAGTGTTTTGGGCAAGTTGTCTCCAGTTCACAAAGTGAATTGGACGTTACTGTTGAATCTATAGAGCTCACCACAGGTTTGTTTTGATAATTCAAACCATTCAATGTGTAAAGTTCGTTGAGTACTTTATTTTTATAAAAAATTACGTTGATTAGATATCGATAGCTATTTGATAGGATCATATTTTTGTCAACAATTTATTTTGAAAATTATATTTACTGTTAATAGAAATCTAATCCAAACAAGTAGTTATCGATATCTGATTAACGTAATGTTTTACAGGAATAAAGTATTCGACGAGTTCTATATATTAAACGGTTCGAATTATTGAAACGGGACCCGTGATGAGTCCTCACGGGCCCACAGTACGCTCCAATCCAATCATGAACTGGAGAAAAACCTAACCTTTTTATTTATTTATTTATTTTTATAACCAAATGTCTAGACCAGCTTATACATATCTCAATTGATCCTAATAGACCAACTAGTAAGTATTAAACTTAAGACTTGAAAAGCTCACACTCGGAACTCCAAGTTATGCCCATTGGTACCCACATGCAAATTAATAATAAATCAGTAATGTGAAGTAATGTGATTTGCAACACTTCCAATATCGAGCTCATTTTGATCATCATTGTCTTCGTCTTCTTTTTTCATCATATTCATTTTTGTTTTCTTGTAGTTTTGGTAAACATAATGTAAAATTTAAAGCACTCACAGTTTTATTTTTGTATGAAAAGGATTTTCGAAAACTTAAAGAAACATTAGGGTTGTTTTCATAGGCTTTTCGTACACTACTATTTTGAAGGCCAAACTGAATGTATATATCATTTTGTCTATAACGTTCTAAAACTGCACTTTTATTTACTTGATCTAGTATTAATGTAGAAGAAAACTTTTAGCATGTGATTTTATTTATTTGATCCATCAAATAAATAAAAAAACACAGACACACATACAAGACTTCATTTTTTTATTTATTATATATATATAAAAATTATGATTTGAGCATGTCAAGCATTGTCTACTTTATTTTTAAGTCTAGAGAAATTACAAGTTTTACAAACAACCTTTGAGTCACCAAACTATGTCTACACAAAACATATTCATAATAATCTATACAATTGAGAGGGTAATTTGTAAACAAGTTGGCCGAGCTATGGAACCTATCTACGACCGACTACGGACCTAACTACGAGACCGAGCTACAAGACCTAGCTACGGGCCAAGCTATTGGACCTAGCTACAGGACCTAGTGGCGGTCAACGCTATGGCCGAGTTACCAAGCAAGGTAGTCAAGAGAGAAGAGCCGAAGTAACTTGGTTGACCGCAATGTTAGCCGAGGTAAAGATATCAGCCGAGTAAAGGGGTCAGTCGAGGTAAAGATGTCGGCCGCGGTAAAAAAGGGCTTAGCAAGTGGATCGCAAGTGTTAGCTCGGTCCAAGTGTAGTGACGGCACACACGTCGGAGTGAAGATGGTAGTTCGGTCATAGTATTTTGAGCCGAGGTATGATGGCTTCTCATGTGGACCTCGGTGGTTAGCAGCACTGTCGTAGCGCGCCATAGTTACTTCGGTCCAGGTATGAAAAGGGATTGACAAGTGTTACCACGGTCCAAATATGATTATGGTCACCAGACGGAGTAAAGGTAGTTATCTCGGTCGTGGTATTCAGAACCAAGGTATTTGGGCTTCTTGTGGTGGACCTAGCTATAGATTAGCTCGGTCGGGGGTTTACTACTACGGTAGCACGGGAGTAAGTAAACACCACAGTTGGAGTATGTCAAACCGAGGTACACGCAGTGAAAGTAAGAACCGAACTAGTGGTAGCTCGGTCTAGTCTGCGGCTTTAGCATGGTCATGTTATTTCGGTCGTATTGACATCCAACCGTGGTAAAACCATCTCACTTGGTTTAAGCAGTGAGGGGGTGTTGAAGGATAAGCGTTATCCTTCAGAGTATGAATCCTAGGAGGACTCTACGCAAGGAGGAGTAATCCTAGAAGGACTCTACATGAGGAGTAAGAGTCCTACCAGGATTGTGCTACGCGAACCTATATAAGCTCACCAATATCACCTTTGGAGAGGTAACACACTTTTGCTCCCTGATTACGAGCTTTTGCCTACTTGTCTTGCTTTCTGACTTAGGCATCGGAGAGGTTTCCGGCACACACCCGCCGGCCAGCTCACGTGTGTTTTCAGGTGACAAAGCGACGTCGTACGGAGAACGCAGACTTGATCAACAGGATTATACGAGAAGGTGTATTTCTTTCCCTACAATTGGCGCCGTCTGTGGGAACTCAGACAAGAACAACCTCTTGGTCAAGCTTTCTCTCGAAGATCAATGGCGAACAACGAAGAACTTCCTCACTCCACCATTGACGGACTAACCCCAGAAGGGGGTGCAAGGCGCGAAGGCCTACCCTTGGTCGCTCCCATGGCGAGTCTGGAACCACAAGGACAAAATTCCAGAAGGGATGCGAGGGACGAAGACGGAATAACAGCCCTCATCCCTCTCGCTCGCAAAGCCCAGCCCAGAAAGACAAGGCGCAGGATTGATCCTCAAACTCTAGAGGATCGCGTCAGGGAACAAGATGAATTAATTCGCAAGATGGCGGCAGCATGGAGTCACTCAAACGCCAGGTGAAAGGAAGAGAAGTGGCGACAGGAGAGGGGCGCACAACAAGACACCCCCCTCGCCACTCGGAAGGGCGTAGTAGGAATTCTACACCCTCCCATGCAGAGAACAGAAGCCTCAGGACAGGCGATACACTATCCGGATCTTCCAAACTCGTCGCTCCAGGTCTGAGAGGACGAGATCCGAAAGGTCGAACACGGAAGGAAGCACATATTGGCCCTCGCATACGCACCAAACAAGGTCCAGACAGACGAAGTTGCCCAGATCGTCCGACCTACGAACCGTGTTCAAAGAGAAGGCACGATGGAAGGAGGACGCCAGGGCGCGCGATCCACACAGAGTTTCTGCATTACAGCGTTGGCTCCTCGGACGCATGGAAGCGTCGAGGTTGGAATGCCACTACCGCGCCCTGCCTACGAACCGACGGACAAGGCATTAGCGAGGCTGCAGACCTCACCGTTCGTTCCGGCGATTGAAAACGCACCCCTACCATCAGGCTTCCTTCAGCCCAAATTCACTACATATGAGGGGAAGACGGACCCTTACTCACACTTGAGCCACTTTCGCCCAGGTCATGGCTGTATACCGGCGAAACGAGGCTCTGATGTGCATCCTCTTCCCATCTAGCCTTGGCGACCTAGGCTTGACTTGGTTCGAAAAACTCCCAGAAGGCAGCATAGCCTCCTGGGCGCAATTGGCGGAGGCTTTCGTAACAAGGTTCAGAACAAACACTAAAACCCCCCGGTGGAGATCGACCAGTTACTCTCCATCGACATGGGTGACAGGAGACCCTAAGATCCTACAATAGTCGCTACTGGGAGACCTTCAACCAGATTGGGGACTGTCCCACCAATCTCGCCATCGCACAGTACAATAGAGGTCTTCCAGTCGGAAACAGGTTGAGGGACTCAATTACCATGACGCCACCCCACACGCCACCCCTCACAAAAGCCTTGATGGAAAGAGTACACCAACATATTCGCGTGGAGGAAGATAGCGCCCGCGCTAAAACAAAATCTGGCACAACCGCAATACCAGATAAAATGACCACGGCGAAGGTCAACACGGTAGAACGTCCAAGTAGAAACGGGCAAGGCAGGCGGGACAACGGAGAGGACCAAGGCAAAAGAAGGTTGAGAGTCCACACTGCCATGACCACGGTGTTCAAAAAACCAATCTACCGAATTCTCAGCGAGATACGCGATGAACCTTTCGTCCGATGGCCTGCTAAGCTGGAGAAGCGCAAAAAGACTACGACGAGAAATCGCGGTGCACCTTCCATGATAACAGGGGCACCGCACTGAAAATTGCACGCCATTAAAGCAGCATTTGGAAGAGTTAGTGGCAGCTGGGCACTTGGACCAATACATAAAAGGAAGAACTTAGAGCAAAGGAGCTGTTCGCAGATGTTAGCGAGGTAGCTGAACAGAAGGTAGTGGGAGACTTGGTACAGGAAAAGATAGATGTAAAGAACCCAGAGAAGGAAAGCTAGGGCCCAATTGGGATGGACCATACAAAGTGGTTGGTTTAGCTGAAAAGGGGCATATCACTTGGAAGATGAGCCATCAAGGCTATCCCCAGACCATGGAACACTGCCAATCTCGAGCTATTTTTTCGATAGGGTACTTGTAATTTACATTTCCTCAATAAAACAAGTAGTTCCCTTTTCAGCATAGAATATTTTCTTCTGTAAAAGTTGTTTTGGTAAGCTAGAGGCATTGAAAGCAGAGTTGGATGGAAAAAACCAACACTTACCTCTCCTAAGCCGAGGTAAGGACTTAGGCTAAAGGTGGTTGGCAGGTTTGACCAACAAAACTCTTTTGCACCCTTTAGCCGAGATAAGGACTAGGCTAAAGGTGGTTGGCAGGTTTGACCAACAAAACTCTTTTGCACCCTTTAGCCGAGGTAAGGACCTAGGCTAAAGGTGGTTGGCAGGTTTGACCAACAAAAAAACTTTTTTGCACCCTTTAGCCGAGGTAAGGACCTAGGCTAAAGGTGGTTGGCAGGTTTGACCAACAAAAAACTTTTTTGCACCCTTTAACCGAGGTAAGGACCTAGGCTAAAGGTGGTTGGCAGGTTTGACCAACAAAACTTTTTTGCACCCTTTAGCCGAGGTAAGGACCTAGGCTAAAGGTGGTTGGCAGGTTTTACCAACAAAAACTTTTTTGCACCCTTTAAGGCCGAGGTAAGGACCTAGGCTAAAAGAGGTTGGCAGGTATGACCAACAAAACTTTTTTGCACCCTTTAAACCCAGGTAAGGACCTAGGCTAAAGGTGGTTGGCAGGTTTGACCAACATTTTTTACTCTTCGGCCGAGATAAGGATTAAAAAGTGGTTGGCTGGAAAAACCAACACTTGGTACTCTCTCAGCCGAGATAAGGATCAAGGCTGAAGAGTGGTTGGCAGGTATGACAAGATAGATTGCAAGGTTAAGACCGAGATGAGTATATCGGCCAGAGAATGTCATACTTCATTCAAAACATAGCGGAAATAAATGCAAGCATGGAGCAAGCCGAACAAGCAGTTGAGAGAACTGAAGATTTCATTCCAAAAGTGCATTACAAAAGGAGGGGCCGTAGCCAGGTTACAAACTCCTTTGGTAAACAGAAGAAAACATGCATAGAGGTCATTTAAATCGACATCCGAATCAACCCTGGCTTCACCTAAAGATAGCTTGGTCATGACAAGCACACTTGGTTGAGCTCGGTCGAAAGCACCGCATCACACAGCAGGCAAAGGTGGGATGGAGACCACAGGAGTTGGAGAGTTGGACTGGCGACCGAGCTGGGCGTTATTATCAGGCTTTTGGGATACATCCCCTTCCTCAGTATTGGAGAATTTTTTGCTGAATGGCATTTGTATACTCCACCATGGAGTTCGGTATACAATATGGAGGAGGGTTTAGAAGACCTCGGTCTCTTGGCTATGACCGAGTTGCGCCACAGCTGCTTTCCACCCACACTTGAAGAAGAGGTCTTTGGCAGCCTCACATTGCAGGATATAGTATCTCGGTTAAGCGTGCAAAGGCGTGTCTGGCCAACCTAGTCAGTCTGCAAAGTGAAAAGGAAAAGTATTAAGTACAGATCGTTGGACCGTGCTAAAAGAAACAAAGGCGAAATAATTGAGTCCTCGCTCGGCCAAGTAAAACGAGGGATTCGCAGCCCGGTTGAAGTTTATGGTGCAGCATTCTTAGCTCGGCAGAGTGGGGCGTTCTTAGCTCGGCTGGAGGAAAAATAATCCCAATCATGCTATGCAGATGGAATTAAGGGGCAATTGAGAGGGTAATTTGTAAACAAGTTGGGCCGAGCTATGGAACCTATCTACGAGACGAGCTACGGGACCTAACTACGAGACCGAGCTACAAGACCTAGCTACGGGGCCAAGCTATTGGACCTAGCTACAGGACCTAGTGGCGGTCAACGCTATGGCCGAGTTACCAAGCAAGGTAGTCAAACAGAGAGAAGAGCCGAAGTAACTTGGTTGACCGCAATGTTAGCCGAGGTAAAGATATCAGCCGAGGTAAAGGGGTCAGTCGAGGTAAAGATGTCGGCCGCGGTAAAAAGGGCTTAGCAAGTGGATCGCAAGTGTTAGCGGTCCAAGTGTAGTGACGGTCACCACGGTCGGAGTGAATATGGTTAGTTCGGTCATAGTATTTTGAGCCGAGGTATGATGGCTTCTCATGGTGGACCTCGGTTTGGTTAGCACGGTCGTAGCGCGCCATAGTTACTTCGGTCCAGGTATGAAAAGGGATTGACAAGTGTTACCACGGTCCAAATATGATTATGGTCACCAGACGGAGTAAAGGTAGTTATCTCGGTCGTGGTATTCAAAACCAAGGTATTTGGGCTTCTTGTGGTGGACCTAGCTATAGATTAGCTCGGTCGGGGGTTTACTACGGTTAGCACGGGAGTAAGTAAACACCACAGTTGGAGTATGTCAAACCGAGGTACACGCAGTGAAAGTAAGAACCGAACTAGTGGTAGCTGCTGGTAGTCTGCGGCTTTAGCATGGTCATGTTATTTCGGTCGTATTAACATCCAACCGTGGTAAAACCATCTCACTTGGTTTAAGCAGTGAGGGGGTGTTGAAGGATAAGCGTTATCCTTCAGGAGTATGAATCCTAGGAGGACTCTACGCAAGGAGGAGTAATCCTAGAAGGACTCTACATGGAGGAGTAAGAGTCCTACCAGGATTGTGCTACGCGAAACTTATATAAGCTCACCAATATCACCTTTGGAGAGGTAACACAACTTTTGCTCCCTGATTACGTTGAGCTTTTGCCTACTTGTCTTGCTTTCTGACTTAGGCATCGGAGAGGTTTCCGGCACACACCCGCCGGCCAGCTCACGTTTGTGTTTTCAGGTGACAAAGCGACGTCGTACGGAGGAACGCAGACTTGATCAACAGGATTATACGATAAGGTATATTTCTTTCCCGTACAACAATTATCAGTCCAAACCAAATAAACAATAATCTTATGTTTTTGTTTTTTTTTAAATGATAACAATCGTATCCGAAATAAATTAAATCAAGGAGACTTACCTATAGGTTTTAATAGGTGAATTTATTATCTAATAAGTCATATGATATTTTCCATTAAATACTATTAAAAAAACGTTAGTAATTGTTAATTTTCAACGACAGTTTAAAAATTCACTACAAGAAATTAGTGATTTAGAGACTAATATTTAGAGACTAATTAAATTTGGTCTCTAAAAGTCATTATTTAGGGACAAAAATGAATTTGAAAAAAAAAGCCATACAAACACTCCATATTACTTTTATGAGATGGATATACGCCGTATTTGACTAGTTGATCCGCGCTTGTTTGATATGGTTAAGAACTGGGAACGAATATATTTGGTTGCTAATGTGTGAAAGACTTTTAGAGACCAAATTTTGGTCGTCTCAATAATAGGCAAATAAAATCTCATCCTCTTGCCCTAATTTGTCAAATGCATGCTCTCGATCTGTTCTCTCTTCTCTCTGTGTAGGGCTCTCTGTCTAAGACTCTAACGGAGATCTAAGATCTTCAGCTTCAATCGTCTGGGACTTCAATGGAGATCTAAGATCTTCAGCTTCAGTCAATCTCATTTTCATGATTCATCTTCATGATCGATCTCATACTCCAACGCAGATCTATCCTCTCTCCCTCTTCATTTCCGCACCAGCACCCCTTCTCTCTCTCTCTCTCTCTCTCTCTCTCTCTGTGTAATGTATATATATATATGGCAAAATTTTTTTAGTGAGCAGGTGTTTGGATCTGTGAACTAGAAGAGAAGATGAATCGGTGCAGGGAGATTAGCGGGGTCTCGATTTCTGCATCTGACTCCATCTTCTTATGTAAACCTCGATGAATCGGTGTTTGGTTTTATTTGTGTATCTTGAATCCCTCCGTAAACGACCAATTCAGACCTTCGAGATGGCATCTCAAGTATATGATCTAACTTTTTCTGTTTTTTCATTAATATATTGCATTTTCATTAATTTTACTCTCAATTTCTATATAAAAATAAAATAAAATCTGATTTCGTTGTTTTTATCGAATAAATTCCAATCATCAAACTGAGATTTTCGACTCTAAAGCAAAGATAGAGCTTCTTGACATCATTCTAACCAAGGTATACACTCCTCCTTCATGTGTATTTTCGACTCTAAAGCAAATATAATTTCTGTAGTTTGCTTCTTAAATTTAATGTGATTTTCTATTGATTCAAATTTGCAACTATTCATGATTTCATTAATTTATACATCGCATCAATGCCTTGTTGCTAAACTATTACGTGCAACTTTGCAGCTAGAGACTCATGGCTTTCATCTGATTCATGTTTGCAACTTATCTTTCTCTTTTAATGAGCATTGATTCTATTTTATTTTCCTTTTTCTTTGGAGGTCGGAACACATTGAGAACAAAAGATATCTGTAGTGTTGAATTAGTTCATTCATTTCTTTGTGATTTTATTATGTTGGAAGTTCTACATTTAAGTTAGTGTTGTTTCCTTCTCAAATCTTGGTGCCCAAATTTATGAATTGAAGCAAAGGGAATGTAGAAAGATCTTTTTCCTTGTGTTTGTATTTGGGGAGGGGTGTGGGGGGCTAAATTTCTGAACAAAGTTGACTATTCAAACAAAAGTGCTTTAAATGCGCAAATTATTTCTTGGCGTGTGATCTACTTCAGCTTTTGCCAAAGTACTCTCTCATATTGTTAAGTGAGAGAATTTTGAGCCTGATTTCTCTGCTTTGTTTTCCAACTTCGTCAATTTAGTAAATAATTAACTTCTATACTACCGCATTAGGCATTTATTTTGTTGAGATTGCAGTTTGCTAGTGTCTTGAAGTGCACTTAATGTACTTTTAAAATTAGCTACTGCCTATGTAATTTAGTCTCATCAAGTATGACGAGATGTCCAAGGCAACATTGACATTCTACCTTATGAAAATCCTTCATTCCACGACTTCACCTTATTGATTGTGCTTTGAACCAAGTTTTTGGAGTAACTGTAAATCTGAGGCATTGTTGGGTTGTGTGTCTTACTAATCCCTGTTGACCTTATATGCAGATGTTTGGTAACATTTGTTTATGTTTATGTTTTCAAAACAATTGTGAACTGTAAATAACACATGTTTGACAACTGCTTTCGTTTCCAAAAAAATGTTCGACAATTATGGAATTTTACAAAATATTAGGAAATAAAAAAGTGTTTTCACTTGATTTGAAAACAAGTTTTCATTTGCTCTTCCCTCCCTCACCACCTCTAGCACCCTCCCTACAGCCACCTAATCCCACCTGCCACCACCTTTGGCAATCTCCCCACCCCTCTGGTGCCACTTCCAACACCCCCCAACCTGGTCCACCCCTTTCGAAAACTCACCGAACATGTTTTCTTGTTTTTGTTTTTGTTTTTACTTTTCTTCTGAGTTGTTTCCTTTGCTTCACAAGCTCGAGTCCTATACATAGCCTGGTCTAATAGTTGTCCCCTCTATTTTGTGGACCGGGATTAAGTTGGGTCATTAGGAGTGGGATTCTGGAGCAACAATTTTGTTCAAATCAAATATTGACAGGGAAGATAGAGTTGCATACAAAATATCAGATGGGGATGGAGTGATTCCAACCAAGTTTTCCAGAGGATGGGACTGGATTTTTTTGACAAAAAATTCTTTCAATTTGAAAACAAAAGTTCGTCTTATTTATGCTGTTGCCTCTGTTTTTAGAATTTTAAATAAAAGATTTTATAAAAGTTTCCTGAACTTGTCCATAAGGTATCTGGCTATATCCTAGTTGTATCTGTTTCCCTGTTCAGTATATGAAAAACTAATTGGTTGATAGAACCCAAGATGACAATTACTATGCTTTTCTCAATTTGTAAAACATGCATATTATGTTATTTCATGTTTTTGTTTTAAGCCGTGCTCTGTATTATTGAGCTGCAGTTTAGGAGCTGTGCATTATTGTATTTGCATGATGAAACCGAACTTTTTGGACCAAAGAGATGTGCTTCTTGATAACCATTACATATGTTTTAGGAAATCGTGTGATTTAATGTGTGCATTTTGTGGCTGTTAGAAGTTATAAATTGTTGGGCTATGGACTTCAAGAGGCAAACAACTT
This sequence comes from Camellia japonica, assembly GCA_030407325.1. Lineage (NCBI taxonomy): Eukaryota > Viridiplantae > Streptophyta > Magnoliopsida > Ericales > Theaceae > Camellia > Camellia japonica. Next base: position 42,760 of record JAPPVO010000975.1, on the reverse strand, counting down.
AATAACAAAGGAAGCTTCTAAAAAAAATGAAGACCGTCTTCTCACAGTGTTACTATATTGTTTTTGTAATTCTTGTTTTATTTGTATTAATATTTTCCGGTGAACAAGGGTCATAATTATTGTCTTTCCTCATGTAACCAGGTTCTATGTTGCAGAAGTTCTTTTGGCACTCGAGTATCTGCACATGTTGGGAGTTGTGCACTGCGACCGTAAACCAGAAAACGTTCTTGTGCGTGACGACGGCCACTTAATGCTTTCAGACTTTGACCTTTCTCTAAGGGTCATAATGCTTTCAGTCCCTTTGTATGACACTCTTAGTGAGTAGTCTATTCAAATGCCATCTCACGTAATTCAGAGTCTGAAAGTTGAATTTGTGACCCTTCAAAAATTGTGGTTTTAATGTGTGTGCATTTGTTCTTTGTGCTGTCAGGTTGTATCGGAATTCGATTTCAAGGACTTAATTTCCTTTGTTAAGTCATGGAGAATGTGTGCTTTCTGTCATATTGCTATTACTTTCAGGTTTTCCCATTCCAGCAAGTGCATCACTAGCGGTGTTTTATCCTTGGAGATTTCCTTCTTGTTTCCTTTGTCAACTGCACTTAGTGAACAATTTCTCTTGAATGAACAATACTGGAGGCCGAGTGCAAAAAAATTTTGAGATAGGTGTTGGATCTTTAGTGCACATCTATGAGTAAGCTACATATTCACTTCTTTCTAAACCAACATTATTTGTTAAGCTTATTTTGACACATTTTTTTCTTACTTGTAGTGCATCGTTGATACACAACATCCATTGGTGATCTTTGGAAACTGTCTTTTGGGGTATGGCTTTACTTAAAACATTGTTTTCATGCATATTCTTCAATTAATTTTTTTCCTCTTCAATGTGTTTCTATGAGATGGCACTAACCTTCATCTTTGTTGTATTGTTTTTGCTGACCACAGGGTTGAAGTCTGCAAACACTGAATGATATTTTCTTAAGTGGTTTGTATTAGATAAGCCCGTTGCACTGAATCTGTGCAGAGTTTTGTAGTTCTTATCGATATTTTTTTCTTCTCTCTTGATGACTGCTGGTTAGAGTGCCAACATAAACAGTAACCGAAGATTCTGAAAGAGATTTTACATACTATAGCTGAGGTAGCTGTCATCTTGTTTAGTAATATTTCAGTAATCTTGTTCATTTATGTAATCTTGTTTAGTAATATTTCAGTAATTTAGTTTGTTTAAATTTTTGTAAAATTTTACTTTCTATGTACTTATTGTAGTTTGGGAATAGAATGCTTTGATGTGTGAATGTCAATTTTTATTTTCTTTTTATTTTTATAATTTTATGGTTGGATGATAAATTTAATTTTTGTGAATTTTTAGCTATCAAATTAAATGGTTATAAAATGTTTTTAAACTAACTTTTAGTGACGAAAATATATGGTAGAGAGTCATTTATCCTTTAGCGACCAAAAATAATTGTTGTTAAAAATGTCACTATTTTGTATTTTGCGACCAAATAGGGACATTTTGTGACGAAGTATTAGCGACGAAATATTTTAGTTTTGCAAAATCAAACATTTTGTAGCAGTGTAAAAGTGGTCGCCAATTGTCATTTTTAGCGACGTTTTTCAAAATTGGTCGCTAAAAACTTTTCTGGACGCACTTTTTAGTGACGTTTTTGGTGATGAATATAATTTTGTCACAAAAAGTATTTAGAGACTAAAGTAATGATTTTAGGGACTAAAATAATTGGTCGCTAAAAGTCTTATATGTTGTAGTGATTGTCACAAAAGATGTTATTAATTATAAGTTTTAACAACAATTTAAAAAAATCTTCACGAAAAAACTTTACTAATTTTCAACTTTCACTACAAAAAATTAAGGTTTTAGAGGCCAAAATTTAGGGATAAATATTTTTGTTGCGAAAAGTGTCATTAAAATTTTAGCACCGAAAATTGGACATTAGTGATAAATTATTATCTTTTTAGGACTAATTTTTTGTCTCAAAAAATAAACCATTTTGAGACCAAATTATTTTGTTCCTAAAAGTATATTTATTAGTGACATTTTAAAAATTTTGTCGGTAAAAGCTTTATTTTTGACTTTCCGTGACGACTTTTTAGTAACTATCCTTACGATGATAGAAATTAGTTCCTAAATATCTTTTGTAACAAAATTTTCACTTTTAGAGACCAAAACTCATATGTTGTAAAATTTTAGCGACAATTTGAAAATTTTATCACAGAAAAAGTAATTAATTACAAATTTTAAAGACAATTTATAAAAGTCGTGATAAAAAATTTACTAATTATTAATTTTTAGCGACATATGCAAAAAATCGTTACAAAAAATTATTTTTAATGACGATTTTATTATGATTTATTTTTAGTAACACTTTATACAAATTAAGTACAACTATTAAGATCTATTGATAATTTATCTTTAAATTCAATTAATATTTTACTATGCTTGGCGTACAATTGTAACGATATAGTGCTGTTTTGGCAACTTGCAAAAAAAGTTGCGTTTTGCAGCTCTTCCCAAAAAAGTCAAAATGGCTTTTTACCAGTAAAATCATTTGGGAAGGTAAAAAAAAGCTACTTGTGAAATTACAACTATACTCTTCATAGATCAAAATGAGCCACATAAGTGAAATTATAAATTTTTTAAATTAGGTGGGGATAGTTTAGTCATTTTATTGTGATATAATATTATAAACAAATATTAATCAAAAAATCCAAAAACAACTTTTTATTAATTTCCCAAATCACTTTCTAAAAAAACTAAAAAATTTGATTAAAAATTAAAAATCAATTTTTAACCATCTTCTCAAAACACCCTCATAATAATAAATGGTATCACAGCGTTGTAGGGAGGAACACCCAGTTTGGTTGATGATCAACATTACCAATATACCCATATACTGTTAATAAATCACAAATTAATAATTACAGTGAATATTATTGTCAACTCAATTCGACTTTTGCACGAACTACTGTTTTAATCACTACGTATATCACCATCATCATAATATAACTGTATATAGCAAGTTGATGATGATGATGATGATGATGTTATACCTGAAAAATGTGATGATTTGAGAGTGATGGGTGATTATGAATCTTACCCTTGTAGATAATCAAATATGTCACACTTTGACAACAAAAATGCTGCACCGCTGCCACTCGACTTTGTAAACATAATCACCGACAAGATAATTATATATTGAATAATATTATATGTTACAATTAATCAAATTAAATGACATAAATTTTATGTATCATATCAAATAATCAATAACATATAGTAAAAAAATAATAAACACATTGAAAAATAAATAGAAATGTATCAATAAAAATGATTTAGATTCATTTTGATAACACATTAATTTGCCCTAATTTGATAAACTAAAAAAAATCAAAAAGTTACCAAAGACAAAAGTTACTTGTCTATTTTAGGTCTTGTTTGGCCTTAAAAAAAACTAAAAAAGTTTATACTATTCAAGGTTAACTTGTGAGGGAAGTCACTATGGTAAAATTATTATTTTGCCCTTTGAATTCAACTATCCAAAAAGTCAAAAAGTCAAAAGGGTAAAATGGTCATTTTGATTTTACTACAATATTTTATTACATATTTTTTTGTAAAAAATCAAAAATTTATCCCAAATATACATTTTTTTCTCTACTTTTTTAATCAAAAATTTAAAAAGTACACTTACATGGCACATTCCAAAATTCATCTCTCTACTTTTTTATACGTTTTTTTTAAAAAAAAAATTTTTTAAAATCAACTTTTAATCAACTTTCCAAAATAATCATTTATTTGTATACTTTTCTTTATGCATGGCATTTGTTTTTATTCTTTTTAAACCAAAAAAAAAATTGTATTCTCTTTATACCAAAAATAAATTGTATGCAAGAGATTCTTTGGATCTAGTTAAGAGTGCAAACTCAAAATATGTGCCATAACATGCTAGTCTCACATAATAGATGAGATTTTTTTTTTTTTTTTTGGGTCAAACAGAACAAAAAGATGTTATGTGGTGTTATCACGACATCCATAAGTCCAGGCTCCGGATAACCGGTTACCAGCCTAACTTGACCTAACCACTATCAAGATACCACATGTGTGAGTCACGTGCTTTTAAGGCAGTGTGAACAACTAAACAAGTCAAATCATCTTTCCTAACCCAAATCCTTTTGGTATTGGTCAGTGTCTTGGCGTTGTGAACACCCTCATGAATCTTGGTATTCCGCCTAGACATGTAAGATTGTCTCCTAACCCAAAAAGTGTTCGAATTTCTACCCTTTTGAGACACCTTACCAAACAGTTCATAGCAATAAGGACGAATGTGGCCATACCTACCACAATGATGACAAATAAACACAGGTTTTACCTCCTTTTTGTTGATCTTACCCACTTTCGGTAGATGAAGAGAGGGATCATCCTGGTCTATCTTCAGCTTTCCTTTTGCTTGAGTCTTCAGGTTATGTGAGGTAGAAGCCTGTCCCTTGTAAGCTGTTGCACCATAGCCTAGCCCACTTTTGTCACAACCCATTTGTTGAGACCCGAGGATGTCTTCTAGAGATGTGGAACCTTTGTTCCACATGGCAATTATTGCTCTAGCGATACGGAGTTCTTTATCTTTCTGACTGACTCTCTCTTCCAATGCAGCTTGTGACAACCTCAAGACTTTCAAGCTTTTCTTCATATGTGGAATATACCTTCAGAAGTTCATTCCTTTCAGTTTCACAGGATAGAAGTTTTCCATATAAGTCTTGCCTGTCACTTGAGATCTTGATGACATTTTGTTCTGCTGTTACAAGTTCTCCTTTTAGCCGGACATTCTCGCTCTCACAGGTTTGAGTTTGAGAGAGAGTTTGTCGTTGGTTTTGGATAAATTCCGAGATTCCTCGTATAGCTTTTCGTAAGCTTGTTGTAGTTCATCGACATTGATCTCATCATTGTCTTCAGATGTTTCATCATCCTCTTTTTGCTCTTCATTCTCCTTGACCTCATCCAATCTAGCAACCAAGGCAGATAAGTTGCTGGATGGTGGTGGAGGTGAATCTCTTCTTTCATGGAATTGGCTCAGAATTTCCCATGCGTCTTTAGCCTTTGTGCATGAACAACAACCCGTTGCTGTTCTTCATTAGAAATTGCACCACGAATAGTGATCAGGGCTCTCTGATTGCCCGGATTATCTGCACTTTCTGTATCTTCTTCAATGGCTTGCCAACCTTCTGGTTTCAAAAGCTCTCAGAAAAGCCCTCATTCTGATTTTCCAATACAGTTAGTCCCATCAAAGGTGGGAGATGATGCAAGTTCTGACCTCGAGCTGATTCCGAAGGCTTAGAAGAGGTTGAGTAAAAGTAGTCCAAAATGCCATGAAAGCACTATCCCCATCTTCACCGGATTCAGGTTCTTCGGGTTCTTGCTCCGACCGCTTTCATCATCCCAAGTCACGAGTAGACTTTCTTTCGATTCTTTTTCGAAGGGCATTCAAGGGACATATGGCCAAACCCTTGACATTCATAGCACTTGACCCCTTGCCCCCTTGCCCCCTTACAATCTTCTTTCAATTTTTGAGCAAATTTTGGTGGAACGTTTGGGTTTATCAGTACTCTTATCTTTTGAAATAGGGTCTCTGAAATTAGCTTTTTTTCAAAATTTTTTTAAACTGTTTTGTGAGCATAGCCGTATCTCAGACTCTAAATCAAATTCAGTCTCCGGAAGTTTTGTAGTCTCATGAGCACTCGGAAAGCCACACTTTCTTTTTGTTTTTTCTTTGAAATTTGGTGGCTTCATAAGTCTGCAAATTTCCAACCAATTGATCGAGCTTGAGGGTATCAACATTCTGAGCCTCTTCAATGGTTGTCACCTTTGATTGGAACCTCTCGGGAAGGGACCTCAAAATTTTTCCAACAACTTTAGCTTCCGGGATTTTTCACCGAGAGTGAAACAGGAATTCACGATATCACTGAGTTTTGCATAGAAATCATCAAACGTCTCATCGTCGCGCATAAAAAAGGTTTCAAAGGCGGAGGTGAGACGTTGAAGTTTTTGACCTTTTGATAGAGGTAGTACCTTCGTGAATCGTTTCAAGATATCCCACGCCTCTTTTGCTACCTCACACGTGCAATTCGACGAAATTCTTCAGGTGTGACGGAGCAAAAGAGGGAGTTGAGAGCCTTGCTGTTCCAACTCGAGTTCTGGTAATCAGTTGTGTCCCATTTATCAAGGGGTTTAGGAATATCAATGCCATCGATGGTGACAATAGGTTCACTCCACCCAAAGACCACGCAGTGCCAAACTTTCTCATCGATGGATTTTAAAATGCTCTCATACAAGCTTTCCAATAAGAATAGTTTGTACCGTCGAGTAAAGTAGGTCTATGAGTCGAGTTACCTTCACGAATAGAATCCATAATACTAGTCACACAAAATCACACTCCTATAGTTTTGATAAAACAAAGAGTGACCTGCTCTGATACCAATTGAAAATCCTAAGTGATTCGTGAATAGATCAAGATTAAAATATTCCAAATCCCAATTATTCAAAACACTCAATCTAAAATCAACAAGCACTTACGAGAGTGATTTTAGTTTGTTTGTTTTTAGGAATAAACATAAGCTAAACGAACGATTTTTTTACGTGAAAAAACCACAATTGAAGAACCTTCAATTGTAATAAAAAACCACGGGCGAACCGCCACTAATCAATCCACTACTGAAGAACGAAAGATTACAAAGATAATACACAAATTACCCAACCCAGTCAATTTGTCCTCGAATCTTCTATGACTCTTTCACCACGCCTTCGTCACAGAACTGATCAATTCTGAAGTTGATTCCACAACTTCACTTGTCGAATTAACGACGACGTATAGAATCAAACGCCTTTTGAAACTCTACGTCTTTGATCTTCGAAGCCACCGAAGAGAACTCTCTTGAATATAAAGTATCAAACTCCTTGATATGGATCTCAATTCATAAGTTTAGAACTCTCTCAAGAACATCAAGGAAAACTATCAAAATCTCAGAAGAAAAACTTCAAACAAAACCCTAGAAAATCCTAAACAAGATCTAGGAGAAGTAAACCTAAAAATAACCTAAATAGGTATAAATAGAAAAACTGAGTCCGCGATCTCCGCTCGAGCGCTCCACATCCCGCTCGAGCGGCTTCAACAAAATATGCGTGTGATTAAACTGAGGTACGCTCGAGCGCTTGAGATTCCGCTCGAGCGTGAAATCACACACCCTAGTACTTTTACAGTCCTGCCAAAATATTGAGATCCTTTAATCTACGCTCGAGCGCCCATGTCCCCGCTCGAGCGGGAAGAACAAAAACACAAGAAAAATTACAATTTTATCAACACAAAGTTTTGTCTCCGGATTTGACAATAAAGGGTCCTAACAATCTCCCCCTTTGTCAATTCCCGGACAAAACCTTTCTAAACATTTTTTTCCTGAAACACACGCACTAGACAAGATTAAAAACAAAGAAAAATTCTAAACAACTCTAAAAACAAACACTCTTGCCATGCAACTCTAAGAAAAAACACTCTTGCCATGAACAATCCACCCATCCCACTGCAACCAACATTCACCTGTGTAAAAATAACCAACACACCAAAACAAAACAAAACTGTGGAATAGCATCAGAAGTGAAATGTATCATGCCAAAGTATCATGCCAATCAAACTATCTGTCATGAACAAAAGAGGTACCAATATCCAAAGCATATGAACAAATGTACCAATATCAAAAGATCCAAAATGACATGTAACAAAGATCTGTACCAAGATCCAAAACAACAAAATACCACCAATGTCCAAATGTATCAGATCTCCCCATTTTTTGCCGGGAAACATAAACAAATCATGCAGCAGCAGGAGGCTGTGGCTGTGGAGACTGAATGATATGGGTTAGCTGAGTGAGAGTCTGCTCCATCTAACCAAGACGACCATCGAATGCATCAAAGCGTGCATCCAAAAAATCCAAGCGCCGGTCATGACCTCCTGAAACTGCTGAATCTGAACATGAAGATCTGGAGGAGGAACAGAATCCTATCCTCACCACCGCTGCCGACATCAAACTCCGCCTCCTCAACAAGGCCAGCAGCAACACCTGCAGAAGGACCAGCCCGAGACGACTCCCCCTTAACATGAGCCCTACTTTGTGACACAGTTTTTTTAGTAAAAGGGCGAGAAGGGTAGCCAAATTCATCATCTTCTAAGACCGGGACCTCAAGATCAGACAGAAGACGGTTTATCAAACAACCATATGGAAGGCCAAGCTGTTTATTTCCATGAACACCGATCATCTTTTTGATAATAAGGGTGGCTAGGTCAAAAGACATATGATGGGCAATACAGTATAAAATGAATCCTTGGTCTTGCTTAATCTCGGAGGAATGAGTGGTCACAATGATGTTGGCACAGACAATGAGATTAAGCAGTCTGAACTCCGGAAGAAGTTCAAACTGTTTAATCAAATCGCCTTTAGGCCAAAGACGAGAAACACTACATAACTCCTTAGCCACAGTATCAAAATTACAGTAGGACGTTCGGTGGGAAAAGGATAGTGCTCGGGAAAGACTTGCTCAATCTTAAGGAGCTGGCGTATGAGTTCAGGGTGACAGAAATAGATTTGGACCTAACCCAGGTTTGAAATAAGGCTCAAAATCACGAATACCCTCCATATTACAGTAGAATTCTCAACCCAATCGAGATTCTGATGCCCAGAAAAAGATAAAACCAAGTCACCACCTAGAGGGTCGAACAAAGGACGAATGTGGATGGAATCAAATGTATCAGGTTGAACATTCCGTTCTAAATGAACTGTCCGAGACTCAAAAGATGTATGAAAAGACTTGGACTGTTTAGCAGACTGAAACCTCACAGAATTATAGGTAGGGCGAGACACTGCGGCCTTACGACGTTTAGGGGTAAGAGCAGACATGACTAGGGATGACAAATCTACAACCCAACAACCCATCAATGCCAAAAACAGACCAAACAGAGACCAAATCAAACCATTAGTCCATTAAACAGTTCATGAATTAAAACAGGGCATGGAAACAGTCCAGTAAACATTCCAAACACATAAGCAATAGATGTATAAGAATGAAATCCCCAATGTGCAATGCAAAACATCAAGCATGAGACAAACCAATACCCTCAAAGCCACACGATGTTATACCCAAGAGATCACTTCGAACCCAAACCCAAACAAAACAAGAAGAAACAGAAACCCTAGGTCTAAGACACAACAAAACACAAAAAAAAAAAAGAAGACAACTATAAAAAACACACAGATGACTCAGTGAAAGTGTGTGAGAGAAGGAACAAAAAACTAGACACAAAACCAACAAAAACACGAAATCCAACTCCCATTTAGCCGAAATTACAGAAAAAAATAGCGAAGAAGAAGGAAAAACTTACCAAGGATCAAATCGCGAGGAAGACAGAAGATCAAGTGGAAACGACCCAAAACTAACAATAGGAACCCTAGGTCTGAGAGATATGAAAAGAGGGAAAAAAATGACTGAAGAGTCGAGGGAGGGATTTAAATACAAATTGGGTCCGCTCGAGCGTACTTAGACCGCTCGAGCGTAAGGCAATGCAAGCTGAAGTCCGCGAGCGCGAATACGGCTCGAGCGCAAAAACCCTCTCTCAGAACTGTGAAACCAAGAACAAAATGCTGCAAGGGTGAAAAATACGCTCGAGCGTAAAACAACCGCTCGAGCGGAAAACTTTTTTTTTTTTTAATAATAAAAACACCTAGGATGTCCTGTAACAAGCAAGGTGACCAAGTGAAAGACTATACCACAGGACAAAAAATCCATCAATCATGAGTCCTGAAAATTTGAGAAAAGAGTTGAAACACCAGATCATGAATAAAACAGATAGTATTAAATCAAAGCCATAAGCATCATAAGAATGCATAACTCAAAAAACACATGAGAGCTCACATAAACAATGTGTGTGTGTGCAATCCTTGAGAGCCACAAAGCTAGAGTTAATCCTCGTAGTGATCGATGGCTGGACCTCCGACACGAGTAACTGACCATCACAGAGAAAAGTCAAACCACTAGGAATCACGGGGTATTTGTTGAGTAAATGCGGAGGCTCCCCCTCAAGAATGATCCTTTTTTTTTTTTTTTTAACTTTTCTTTCTTGTGGGCACTCACTGGTGGCATACACGCTCAAGAGTATGGAGACCAAACCAGAGAAGAATGAAATCAAAAGGATGGCCTGGTTGGTGCCTCTGAGGTAGCCTTTTCCTAATGCCCGGATGTCATGAACTGAGGGAGAAACCATGGAAGTGAAATAAGATGGTAGATGGTTAAGAGACTTAACATCACCCATGATATACTAGTATGGTCAATTCCTCTGAAAAAGTACAAGAAACACTGTCAGTGGTCCATAGAGAACTTTGATCACTTGTGCGGAAACCCCTGCAACAGTTTATCTCAAGGATGTGTACAGAATGAGATCATGAAGTAAATGAGTATGGGCATTCAGAATGAGCTATGAACAAAGAATGAGATCTTGTAAGAAACATGAGCAGTGTTCATAAAAATTTGATGCAAAAATATCAGGACTCAATCACAATGAGATTAACATCCAAGAACAGTAAGCCAACCACTCACACTCACCTCACATAAAAAAACAGGAAACAACCTAGTTACTGAGCATTACACCCAAGGTCTTTCTAAGAAACTCAAATCGAAGAAGATCAAGGGGTTTTGTAAAAATATCAGCTTTTTGATGCTCAGTAGGACATGTTCCAAAACAACAAGGCCTTCATCCACTAACTCTCGAATAAAATGATGACGGATGTCAATATGTTTGGTGCGAGAGTGTTGGACAGGATTTTTTGAAATGTTTATGGCACTTGTGTTATCACAAAAAAGAGTGAGAGTGTTCTGTTCTATTCCATAATCATGAAGCATTTGCTTCATCCACAACATTTGTGCACAACAACTCCCTGCAGCAATGTACTCAGCCTCAGCAGTGAAAGAGAGATGGCATTTTGCTTTTTACTATGCCAAGAAACCAGATTATTCCCAAGGTAAAAACACCCCCCGGATGTACTTTTCCTATCATCAGCACACCCTGCCCAGTCGCATCAGAAAAACCAGTAATTTCAGCTGTAGTATCAGTGGAAAACCAAACCCCATACCCCAAGGTCCCATTAACATATTTGATGATGCGTTTTACCGCAAGAAGGTGAGACTCTTTAGGACTGGCTTGGTAACGGGCACAAACACCGACACTGAAAGAAATATCAGGACGACTGGCTGTGAGATACAAAAGACTCCCTATCATACTCCTATAAAGGGTAGGATCAACATCAATACCAGAGGAATCTTTGGAGGTGAAGACTGGTGCTCATGGGAGTGCGTGCATGTTTGGCAGACTCAAGACCAAACTTTGACACAAGATTTTTGCATACTTAGACTGAGAAACAAACATACCCGAAGGAGACTGTTTAATTTGAAGACCCAAAAATAAGACAACTCTCCCATCATGCTCATCTCAAACTCATGTGTCATGCAATCCGAAAATATTTCACAAGATGCTCAGCAGTAGATCCAAACACAATATCATCAACATATATCTGGCAACAAGAATATGAGACTTAGTATGTTTCACAAATAAGTCTTATCCACACTACCCCTTTGAAAATCATTATCAAGAAGAAAGGTAGTAAGTCTATCATACCAAGCCCGAGGGGCTTGTTTCAACCCATACAAAGCCTTGTCTAACTTGTAGACATGATTAGGACATTTAGGGTCCTCAAACCCTTTTGGTTGCTCAACATATGCCTCTTCTTTTAAGTACCCATTCAGAAAGGCACTTTTCACATCCATTTGAAACAATTTAAAGCCAAGAAAACATGCAACACCAAGCAAAATACGAATAGATTCGAGACGTGCAACTGGGGCAAACGTCTCATCATAGTCAATACCCTCTACTTGTGTGTAGCCTTGAGCAACCAACCTAGCTTTATTCCTACAACAGTACCATTCTCATCAGATTTATTTTTAAAGATCCACTTGGTACCTATCACATTCATGTCTCTAGGTCTGGGAACAAGAGTCCAAACTTTGTTACGTCAAATTGACCTAATTCTTCATGCATAGCATTGACCCAACTATCATCTAGCAAGGCCTCTTTAAAATTCTTAGGTTCAATTAAAGAAACATAACACATATGTGATACCTCATCCCGAATCTGTCTTCGGGTTTTCATTCGATCCGAAACACTTCCAATCACCTGTTGAGCTGGATGATTCAGTTTCACCCTTGCTGATGGTTTAAGCTCAGGACTTGCAGTGACAGAAGCAACAGGAGTGATGTCCCTTTGAGCACTCTTTGGACTTGAACTTACCTGTGAGGATGGTGCTGTAACAATTTCTTGTGATTGGACCGCTTCTCCTTGATTTTGTGGTTCAGTATCCAAGATTGGAGCTCACCATTGTCATCCTCATTTGTTGCTGGAGTAGGTGCACCTGTGTCATCTATAACCACATTGATAGATTCCATTAAAGATAAAGTTCGCAGGTTATAGACACGAAAAGCCCTACTGTTGGTTGAATACCCTAGAAAAATACCTTCATCACTTCGGGAGTCAAATTTGCCCAAGGGCTCCCTATCTTTGAAGATGTAACATTTACTCCCAAAAGTTTTGAAGTATTTTACGTTAGGTTTCAATCCCTTCCACAATTCATATGGAGTTTGTAAAGTGCCGGGCCTTAAATACACGCGATTTATGACATAAACCGCAGTATTTAGGGCTTCAGCCCAAAACTTAGGAGGAAGTTTCTTACTAAGGAGCATGACCCTAGCCATTTCTTGAACAACTCTGTTCTTCCTCTCAACCACTCCATTTTGTTGTGGAGTAATAGGTGCAGAAAATTCATGCTTAATTCCATGCATATCACAAAAATCCGAAAACGAACTATTTTCAAATTCACGACCATGATCAGTTCGGATTCTTATGATACACCCAATGGAAACACCCTGTTCATTTTGGATTTTAAGGACTAAAGCCTGGAAAGCATCAAACGTATCAGATTTTTCCCTTAAAAAATTTACCCAAGAAAACGAGTAAAATCATCAACAGTTAGAAAAATGTATCTTTTACCTCCAATGCTTTCAGTGCGAGTAGGACCCATTAAATCCATGTGAACCAATTCAAGGGACGTTTGGTTGTAAAGCTGTTCACCTTTTTATGAGGGGCACGGGTTTGCTTTCCAAGTTGACATGGTCCACACACATGGCTCAAATTCTTACCCAGTTTAGGTACTCCTCTCACAAGCTCTTTGTTGGCTATCTTAGTTAGGTCTTTGAAATTCATGTGACCTAATCTTTGATGCCACAAATCAATGTTACTTATGATGGCAGAGTGACAAGTGAGATCATCAGTAGTAACAATCCCATAGCAATTATCAGATGTGCGAACCCCATGTAAGACAGTATTTCCCTTTTTATCCAAAATTTCACATTTATTTTTTGAAAACAATACTTCATGATGGGAATCACACATTTGACTAATGCTTAAAAGATTTGCTTTAAGACCATCAACAAGTAGAGCATTATCCATTTGGGAAGACCAGCAACACTTATAGAGCCCTTACCAATGACTCTAGAAGTGCCGCCATCTCCAAAGGTAACAATTCCTCCTTCATATTTTTCAAGAGAGGTGAAGTAGGATTTGTTACCGGACATGTGACGAGAGCAGCCACTATCAAGATACCACATGTGTGAGTCACGTGCTTTTAAGGCAGTGTGAACAACTAAACAAGTCAAATCATCTTTCCTAACCCAAATCCTTTTGGTTTGGTCAATGTCTTGGCGTTGTGAACACCCTCATGAATCTTGGTATTCCGCCTAGACATGTAAGGTTGTCTCCTAACCCAAAAAGTATTCGAATTTCTACCCTTTTGAGACACCTTACCAAACAGTTCATAGCAATAAGGACGAATGTGGCCATACCTACCACAATGATGACAAATAAAACAGGTTTTACCTCCTTTTTGTTGATCTTACCCTTTCGGTAGATGAAGAGAAGGATCATCCTGGTCTATCTTCAGCTTTCCTTTTGCTTGAGTCTTCAGGTTATGTGAGGTAGAGCCTGTCCCTTGTGAGCTGTTGCACCATAGCCTAGCCCACTTTTGTCACAACCCATTTGTTGAGACCCGAGGATGTCTTCTAGAGATTTGGAACCTTTGTTCCACATGGCAATTGTTGCTCTAGCGATACGGAGTTCTTCATCTTTCTGACTGACTCTCTCTTCCAATGCAGCTTGTGACAACTCAAGACTTTCAAGCTTTTCTTCATATGTGGAATACACCTTCAGAAGTTCATTCCTTTCAGTTTCACAGGATAGAAGTTTTCCACATAAGTCTTGCCTGTCACTTGAGATCTTGATGACATTCTGTTTTGCTGTTACAAGTTCTCCTTTTAGCCGGACATTCTCACTCTCACATGTTTTGAGTTTGAGAGAGAGTTTGTCGTTGGTTTTGGACAAATTCAGAGATTCCTCGTACAGCTTTTCGTAAGCTTGTTGTAGTTCATCGACATTGATCTCATCATTGTCTTCAGATGTTTCATCATCCTCTTTTTGCTCTTCATTCTCCTTGACCTCATCCAATCTAGCAACCAAGGCAGATAAGTTGCTGGATGGTGGTGGAGGTGAATCTCTTCTTTCATGGAATTGGCTCAGAATTTCCCATGCATCTTTAGCCTTTGTGCAGTGAACAACCCGTTGCTGTTCTTCATTGAAATTGCACCACGAATAGTGATCAGGGCTCTCTGATTGCCCAGATTATCTGCACTTTCTGTATCTTCTTCAATGGCTTGCCAACCTTCTGGTTCAAAAGCTCTCAGAAAAGCCCTCATTCTGATTTTCCAATACAGGTAGTTAGTCCCATCAAAGGTGGGAGCATGATGCAAGTTCTGACCACGAGCTACTTCCGAAGGCTTTGGAAGAGGTTGAGTAAAAGTAGTCCAAAATGCCATGAAAGCACTATCCCCATCTTCACCGGATTCAGGTTCTTCGGGTTCTTGCTCCGACCCGCTTTCATCATCCCAAGTCACAGTGTAGACTTTCTTTCGATTCTTTTTCGAAGGGCATTCAAGGGACATATGGCCAAACCCTTGACATTCATAGCACTTGACCCCTTGCCCCCTTACAATCTTCTTTTCAGTTTTTTGAGCAAATTTTGGTGGAAACGTTTTGGGTTTATCATCTCTTATCTTTTGAAATAGGGTCTCTGAAATTAGGCTTCTTTTTCAAAAATTTTAAACTGTTTTGTGAGCATAGCCGTCATCTCAGACTCTAAATCCAAATTCAGTCTCCGGAGGTTTTGCAGTCTCATGAGCACTCGTGAAAGCCACACTTTCTTTTTGTTTTTCTTTGAAATTTGGTGGGCTTCATAAGTCTGTAAATTTCCAACCAATTGATCGAGCTTGAGGGTATCAACATTCTGAGCCTCCTCAATGGCTGTCACCTTTGATTGGAACCTCTCGGGAAGGGACCTCAAAATTTTTCAACAACTTTAGCTTCCGGGATTTTTTCACCGAGAGTGAAACAGGAATTCACGATATCACTGAGTTTGCATAAATCATCAAACGTCTTATCGTCGCGCATAAAAAGGGTTTCAAGGCGGAGGTGAGACGTTGAAGTTTTGACCTTTTGACAGAGGTATACCTTCGTGAATCGTTTTAAGAATATCCCACGCCTCTTTTGCTACCTCACACGTGCAAATTCGACGAAATTCTTCAGGTGTGACGGAGCAAAAGAGGGAGTTGAGAGCCTTGCTGTTCCAACTCGAGTTCTGGTAATCAGTTGTGTCCCATTTATCAAGGGGTTTAGGAATATCAATGCCATCGATGGTGACAATAGGTTCACTCCACCCAAAGACCATGCAGTGCCAAACTTTCTCATCGATGGATTTTAAAAATGCTCTCATACGAGCTTTCCAATAAGAATAGTTTGTACCGTCGAGTAAAGGAGGTCTATGAGTCAAGTTACCTTCATGAATAGAATCCATAATACTAGTCACACAAAATCACACTCCTATAGTTTTGATAAAACAAAGAGTGACCTGCTCTGATACCAATTGAAAATCCTAAGTGATTCGTGAATAGGTCAAGATTAAAATATTTCAAATCCCAATTATTCAAAACACTCAATCTAAAATCAACAAGCACTTACGAGAGTGATTTTAGTTTGTTTGTTTTTAGGATAAACAATAAATCGACACAAACGATTTTCACGTGGAAAAAACCACAATTGAGAACCTTCAATTGTAATAAAAAATCACGGGCGAACCGCCACTAATCAATCCACTACTGAAGAACGAAAGATTACAAAGATAATACACAAATTACCCAACCCAGTCAATTTGTCCTCGAATCTTCTGTAACTCTTTCGCCACACCTTCGTCACGGAACTGATCAATTCTGAAGTTGATTCCACAACTTCACTTGTCGAATTAACGACGACGTATAGAATCAAACGCCTTTTGAAACTCTACGTCTTTGATTTTCGGAAGCCACCGAAGAGAACTCTCTTGAATATAAAGTATCAAACTCCTTGATGTATGGATCTCAATTCATAAGTTTAGAACTCTATCAAGAACATCAAGGAAAACTATCAAAAATCTCAGAAGAAAACTTCAAACAAAACCCTAGAAAATCCTAAACAAGATCTAGGAGAAGTAAACCTAAAAATAACCTAAATAGGTATAAATAGAAAAACTGAGTCCGCGATCTCCGCTCGAGCGCTCCACATCCCGCTCGAGCGGCTTCAACAAAATATGCGTGTGATTAAACTGAGGTACGCTCGAGCGCTTGAGATTCCGCTCGAACGTGAAATCACACACCCCAGTACTTTTACAGTCCTGCCAAAATACTGAGATCCTTCAATCTACGCTCGAGCGCCCATGTCCCCGCTCGAGCGGGAAGAACAAAAATACAAGAAAAATTACAATTTTATTAACACAAAGTTTTGTCTCCGGATTTGACAATAAAGGGTCCTAACATATATCAATAATACTAGAATAACTATATTTTATTTATTATCTAATTTGATACACCACACCATTAATGTAAAAAGCTCTACATAAATCTCATTAATATTTAACCACTGTGAGTATATCATATCAAGTGATACAAAAATATGATGACAATAGAATTATTGGATGTATTTTAAAATATAATGTAATGATTACACTTAGAATTTTTAGTATTTTATCATATTTTATTAAGATACATTATAAATACACTCTTTAAAATTTATTTAAAATACAAATTGTCCTTTGATAGTTTTGAAAATTATAAATATCCTCTTTTGTCATAATTTTTTATTTAACAAACAAAAAATATTTTTCTATATAACAATAAAATTACCTTAATTATTAATTAAAATATATTCTTGACGATATTAAAAATTATTAATTGACTTGATAATTTAATAATATAATGAATCATTTGTTATGCAACTATTAAAAATTTAAAAGGACATGATATAATTTTAAAAATTATATAAAATAATCTGTAGTTTAAAAAAATTTAAAGAGTATGTTTTTAATTTACCCTTTTATTTATCATACGATACATCACATTTATATATAATCATTCATACAATCAGTCGCTGGTTAATATGAATAGCATCTAATAATTGTGAGTCTTTCACATATGATAAGTGTGGACATGTTGCATTTGTCGTGCACAACTTTTTATAGATAAAGTAACGTAATTTTTTTATTTTTTTTTCGCGCAGCAGTAAAGGAAAATCAGACTTTATTAGTTAACTTTAATCTCAATATAAAATGTTATCGAGGTTGAGAAAAGTTATAAATTTGGTCATGGACCACCAAGAATCCACTAAAAAATATGTATTGGGCACACATCACGTATCACATTTAACGTGTCATATAATATAATATCAAGTATGTATATGTCAAAAAAATATATATGAGTTTAATCCCAATTTTGTTGGACGTTAATTACAATGTCAGAAAAATTTTTCACTCGTTATGAGTACCGACACACTACAATTTGTTTCTTAAGAAAGTCTAGACACTCAAAAAAATACTCCAATTTTTAGATCTATGATATAGGATGAAACTTTTTTATGTTGGATCATAGAAAAAATCATAGCCCTTCACTACAAAATTTGAATTTGTTTTGTTTTGAGAGTTTGGAATTACTGTTGTTTCTTGGTTTCTGACTGACATTGGCAATTCCATTCTTTAAGAGTTCGATTCTTTCTCTCAGCAACTCTAATTGACTAAGGAGAATAGGGTGCAGTGGTTTAGTGAATAATACCATGTTCGGAATAAAATTTTTCAAATGGTGCATCATACTCACCACCTGTCACGACCCAAACCTGTCCCTATAGGTTTAGCGTCATAACCGGCTAGTAATCCTTGGATTACCAAAGGCCTCTTAACAGAATGACATATAATAATGGGCTACGGAAGCAAATATAGAAAATATACAATGTCCATAGAGCTGTGTTAACGTATGTGAGACAGAAAACTTCAAACAACATATATATATATATATATATATATATGTGTGTGTGTGTGTGTGTGTGTGTGTGTGTGTTTGTGTGTGATGTCATAAATACATGAGTCTTACGTCACCCAAATATACAGATAATGCCAAAAGAGAACTTAGCCCAATGTATAGATAAGCAAAACATCTGTAGCAAGGTTACAAAACCAAACATTTTAAAGGGAACCTCCCCGAGAGGCATAGTGGCTGGCTGATCCAAAACTCCAAGCAGCAGCTTGGGCCTGGTCACGTGCTTGCTCACCTACATATATAATATAATAGAGTGGGCGGAAGCCTAGTGAATAATAACGGAGTAAGGGTTTAAATGAATGATATCCATAACAGGTACAGAAATCAGAGTTCATATTAGAAACAGATTTATATTCATGTTCTTGTTCAATCTATATACAGAAATCAGAGTTCATGCTTCGTTATACATAGTACATCCATTAGCATTAACTTGCTTGTTAGTCCCATACGGAACCTCCGGTACCGGGAACTTGTAATATACTTGAGCCACGGTATTATTATCCCCAAGCAAGGGCCGTGATACCACGGTATTATTACCCCCGGGCAAAGACCTTGCTTATAAACCACGGTATTGTTACCCCTCGGGCAAGAGCCTTGTGCTAAGGATGCCACGAATAATTATCAGAAATTGAACAATCATTCATTGGATAGAATATTGCATTCCATAAAACAGAGCATTTCTCGTCATATCATATCATATAAGAAATTACTTAGACGTAAAAATAGTTTTACAAAGTTATTAGTCACAAATGGCTCTACTTGCAGAACAGACAAATCAAATAATTTATTGGTGCGTAACCTACACACACATAGCAAGAACACATAATGAACACCACTCGGTGGTACTTAACTTCTTTCGTTTCATTCTTAGTGTGTTTCTAAGTCTTAACCTCTTATTGAGTCTTAAATCATGGCCTAGGAATGCCTAGGATGCAATGTGAATGCCAAATGTACTTTGGAACCTTAACAACACTTGCTGAAAATAAGAGTCCTCGTTCAAAGCGCAACTTTCTTCGCTCGAGCGACATGCAAATATGTGAGGGGCCGCTCGAGTGCAACCTTCTACGCTCGAGCGGTCTGCAAACTTTGAAAAAATACTAGTTGTGTGATTTTCACGCTCGATAGGTCGCTCGAGCGTGAGATTCAGGTCCTCGCTTGAGCGCAACTCTTGTTGTTCGAACGGTCTGCAAAAACATGAAACTGCTGGGAGCTCGCATTTCACGCTCGAGCGGACCTCAGGTTGCTCGAGCGGAAGTGTAAGATCGCATAGTGGTAGCTCGAGTGCAGATTCTGTCGCTCGAGCAGAAGTGCAGAATCTGGAATTTCCATATTGCACTCCAAAGGTCCAAACTCGAACTACACACCTTAAAATTCATCTTTTGGGGTCAAAACTCCAAAAATCATTTAGAAACGTGTAAAATTCCATGGTTTGAAGATCATTTCACTAAATCAAGGCCTAAAAGCATGCTAATTGACCAAAACTCCAACTTGAAATTTATGAATATGCCATGAACATGACATGCATGAATTACTTTGAACTAAGGCTTTTCAAAACATGATTAATTAAGGTCAAAATGGTAAGAATTATGAAGAATTCTCAAAAACCAAGTCAAGATAGAACACATGCATGTGACCATTTTTTAGGAAATCTATTCAAAATGCCATGATATATGCATGCATGCATAGAATTCATTCATTAAAGCTCAAGTCTCTTAGTCACCAAAACTTCTTGAATTCTCTTCATTAACAATTTAAATACAAAGATTAAGAATCAAACACTCACCTAAGACCTTCAATTGAGCTCTAGGTTGTTCTATCTTTGAGCCTTTGAGTCAATTTCCTCTAGATAGCTAGCAATTCCCTTGTTTGATTTCAATTCTCTTGGTCTCTCTCTCTCTCTCTCTCTCTCTCTCTCTCTCTCTCTCTCTTCACACGTTGGAGCCAAAAGATGAGGAATGAGAGTGTAAAAAGTTCTAAGGTTTATATTAGCCTTATATAGGCTCCACTAGTAGGCTTAATTAACCTTCATTAACTTAGGCTAGGCAAGGGTATTAATTAATCTAAATTGATTCGTTCCAATCGAATTTCAATTGAACCTACCATAATGTTTAAAATTTCGAATAACACATATAACAAGTCAATTTCACATTCGGTTGCCGATAAGGCCTTCAATTCATAAACCGAAACAAAAAACACAAACATATATTTCTACATTAGACAGATATAAACACAAATAATGCAATGCACAAGTAATTAACTCAGGATTTCATCTAATTACTTATTAGACGTATTAAATCATGGATTAACATTAATCAGAGGTCGGGGTCGTTACACCACCTCTGTCACTTCTCACTATCTTAATATTTTT
Organism: Camellia japonica; assembly: GCA_030407325.1. NCBI lineage: Eukaryota > Viridiplantae > Streptophyta > Magnoliopsida > Ericales > Theaceae > Camellia > Camellia japonica. The sequence continues at coordinate 21,794 of JAPPVO010000975.1, read as the reverse complement.
GCCAAGTTAATTTTCAATCTCAAGTTTATATTACTTAAAAACTTCTAAGGCTTCATCTTTACTTCTCAATAAGTAAACACGCAATATCGAATGCAATCATCAATAAAAGTAATAAAGTACTTTTTACCTCCTCTAATTTGAATAAATTTTAAATGGGGGATTTGGTCATAGCCCTCTCACTATCTAATTTCCCTTTCAAAAGGACAAGAATTATAGAAGTACTTTCAAAACCCCCTGATATTTTAAAACTTGTTTCTTTTACTATATTACCCTCATATCTATCAGTTCTCCTATTAAGACATTTTCACTATGTATTTCAAAGTAAAATTTTACTCTGAATGAGAGTAAAATTTTACGCTCTGAAAATAAAAGTAAAATTTTACTCTGTATAAAAGTAAAATTTTACTCTGAAAAATAAGTAAACTGTAAGACTCTGAAGCTACAAGTAAAATTTTACTCTGTATAAAAGTAAAATTTTACTCTGATTCTGTCAAATGAAAAAAAACAGAACAATAGAACCAGAGTAAAATTTTACTCTGGTTCTATCAAATGAAATTTGATGTTTACTCTGAAAAATCGATAGAACTTTGAGCTTTGAGCTTTGAGCTTTGAATCAGGCCTATAATCCTTGAATCAATCGATGTTTACTTTGAAAAACATTGAATCATGCCTATAATCCTTGAATCAGGCCTATAATCTGAAAATTTTAGAGAAATCTCAATTTTTCATACCCCGATTCTTCAGATTTTTCAAATTTTACAGATTTTTCAGATTTTTAAAACTTTGAGCTTTCAAAAATCTATATATTCGAATTCAAATCTCAAAACACACAAACACACACATATATATAGATATATATATATATATTACAGATCGGAATATGTAGATATATATATTCGAATTCAAATCTCAAAACACACAAACACACACACACACACATATATATATATATATATATATATGTATCAGCGCGATTTGCAAGTTCTCCACAGCTTCGGCCATGGAGGAAGCTAGGATTAGAAGAGAGAGACGAGATAGAAGATGAACAGTTGAAGGAGAGTTGAAGGAGGAGAGTTGAGAAGATGCAGAGAGAGATCGTCGGAGCTTAGGAATGACACAGCTCCGGCCATGGAGGAAGCTAGGGTTAGAAGTGAGAGACGAGAGAGAAGATAAATTTTGTATCTAGATTGTGTATATGTGAGGGTATAATAGTCTGATAAAATATTTAAATAATAAATTTTGTCCTTTATGCAAGATTTTATAATTACGAGGGGGTTTAGAAAGTATAATTTTTTTCTTAGTCCTTCTAACAATGAAAGGAAGGTAAATGGGGTTTATAGCCAAATTTCCCATTTTAAATCACAGATATCTGTATAAAATTAAACTTAGAGGTTCAATACTTCTTTCTACTTTGTTAAATGATGCCTTAGTGAGTTTTGCCTCAACACAAATCTCACATTTATGATTAGAATCAAACTCTAAGTTTGGCAAACATTCTAAAGAAACAAGTCTACGCAAAGAATTAAAATTAACATGTCCTAATCTACCATGCCATAAGAAAGAAGTCTCAACAATATAAACAGAAGTTGTGTTATTATTATTAAAAGCCAATTTTGGTATAACAGTTAGTACATTGAGCTTAAAAAGCCCATCACTCATATAACCTCGCCCCACATACATTCTACTTTTGGAGAGTACAACCTTGTCAGATTCAAAGACTAATTTAAACCCATTCTTGATTAACAATGACCTAGAAATCAAATTCTTACGAATCTCCGGCACATGAAGTACATTGTTAAGAGAAAGTTCTTTCCTCTTCCTTGTCCTTTCACAGTTGAAGTGTAGGAGTTTCCCATAAAAAGTAGTTCTCTACTTTGTGGGCATCTTTTTATCTGCATATGGCGGGTTGCTCCAGTATCCACCCACCACTCCTTAAGATTGCCCACCAAATTTGCTTCAAAGACTACTACAGCAAGATTGATGTCTGTCACTCCATCGAAAAGATAAAAATCCTCAGCTATATTGGCTTGTGCTGGCTTTTTGTTTGAACTCCTTCCGTCCTTGTAACGTGACAATCCTTAGCGCGATGTCCATCTTTGCCGCACACTAAACACTTGCCTTTGAACATCTTGTTGAACTTGTTGTTGATCTCTTTGTTGATCTTACTAGTGGATCCTTGTTTGGGACCATTGCCATCATGCTTCCACTTCTTGTTGTTGAACTTTGACCCTTGTTCATGTTCCATAACATTTGCTTTAGCTTGCATGACATAGTTTCTTGACTTCATGTCGGAACTACGGTTGTCCTCCTCAATTCTGAATCGCACTATCCGTTCCTCTAATTTCATCTCCTTGCGCTTATGCTTTAGATAATTCTTGAATTCTTTCCAAGATGTGGCAATTTTTCAATGATTGTCGCTACTTGGAAAGATTCACTGAGAACCATCCATTCCTCATATATGTCATGGAGAATTAATTGAAGATCATGAATCTGGCTAATAACCATCTTGGAATCCATCATTTTAAAGTCCAGAAAACGGCCGACAACAAATTTCTTTGTACCGGTATCCACTGTCTTATATTTATGATCTAGAGATTTCCACAGTTATTTTGCAGTGCTTTTAACACTATACACATTGTACAGTATATTGTCCAACCCATTAAGGATATAATTCCGACACAGAAAATCACCATGTTTCCATGCATCAACTGCGGCAACCACTTGCTGGTCAGTTTCTCCCTCGTTCAGTGCTGGAGCTTTTTCATGAGTGAAGCGAGCCAAATTCAATATTGTAAGATAAAATATCATTTTTTATTGTCATCTTTTAAAATCATTTTTATTGGATTTTTTCTGCTTCTCCCCATGATTTACCGGTACTGCCGGAGTCATCACTGACATAACAGGTGTAGGGGTCAAAGTAATAACAGTCTCAGTACTGTTTGTTTCAATAGCCATATTTCTGACGTAATTAATGCACAAATCACAAATTTATACATAATACACACAAAATATACAAAATAATATTTTGTAACAAAATTTCAATGATAAACAGTATATGACTACTATGTTATCAAAGAAATTATTAAACAGTATATTACTACTATTTAAGAAATTAAACAGCATATGAGTACTATTTAATTTCCCGAAACAAAATATTTGTCTGTCTAACACACAAATTAAAAAAAAAAAAAAACAGAAATCTACTTTAAGATTGTTATGCCCATAGTGGATATGTGTGTGTGTAAATTAAATGTCTAAATAAAATAAACAACAAAATAAAATAATTTAGAAAATAATTATATTAATTAAATTCTGAATTAAATGCTTACAGAAATTATAAGTCGAGGCTTGTGTTGGACACAATCTCCTTAAAGTAGATTTCGCCCTCGCTCTGATGCTTCAAGTTTTAATAGCATCTACTTCTCAAAATGCAACGGCTACTACTTGATTTGCAGCACTACAAAATCAAGTCTTGCGAACCAAACAATGCTATAACTCTTTCTCTTTCTTTTCCTAGAAACTAATGGTAAATAGATGTAGGAGCACATGAGGATGAACAGAAGAAGAAAATGAAGAGTTTTTGGAAATTTTGATGCAAATGAATTGTTGGATGGTAGACTATTTATAGGAGGAATGGTGGCTTTTCCGAACAGGTAGAAAACCTTTTCAGACAAATTATAGATTTGAATAGAAACAGATATGTTCGATTTGAATTTCAAGAGGTAGAAAACCTGTTCGGGATCTATTTGGGTGAAGGAAAAATCTGGACCAATTTATTTCGAATTTTGAAACCAAAATTAAAAATAAATAAATAAAATACAAATATTTTTGGCCCAAAAATATAAGTATTAGGCCGAACAAGCCCAACCCCAGCCCGTCTAGATGGCGGCATGCATGTTTATTGTTTGGGATCCAATGGAACTAGCCCACTTTATCCATAACCTCATCCTTCCACAAACTTGGGTACCCTTTGTGGCCTATCCCAAGTATCCCAAGGTAGAATATATATACCCATATAAATCTTTAAGCTTTTCTAATGTGGGACAAGCACATTTCACAAATGTGTTATGAAACTTACCTAAAGCCATATCCACAAACTCGAAAATGCGCATTGAATTCTCATTCATCCGAAAATGATTTTTACCAACCAAATACACGATAGTATTCACTACGCGACATTAAGCATGAGCCCAATAAGAAATGTTAAAAATAACGCTTGGGTCCCACCTTAATTAATACTCAAAGTTAACAAAAAATTAAAGTTTTTCAAAGTCATTTTCTAACAAATATATCATAGAATAACTCAAAGAGTACAGCAATTGAGCATATCTCTTATTACTACTAATATATTGTACTGTAAAAAAGTATGAAAACTAAAGTTGGCATGAAACTAATAGACATTTGATTCTAGTTTCAGTGCCTTGGGCTTTGGTAGTCCATTGTGCCATGGTGTAGCCTGTAGGATCCTGTGCGATAGGTGTTAGTGGTGTCGTTGGTGTTGTTGGAATGTTTGTTCTGGCAGCATTGATGTTGGTGATGGTGCTGACACTACAAAAAAAGTGGGCTTAAAAGACAGAAGCATTTGAGACGGCACACTTGCCGTCTCAAAAAGTGACTTTTTGCGATGGCACAACTTGCCGTCGCAAAAAATGTGAGTTTTTGCGACGGCAGAAATTGCTGTTGCAAAAAAATGAGAGTATTTGCGACGGCAAAAATTACTGTAGCAAAAAAGGAGAGTATTTGGGACGGCAGAAAATGCTGTCCCGAAAAACGAGAATATTTACGACGGCAGAAATTGTTGTCGCAAAAAAAAAAGAGAGTATTTGAGACGGTATAGATTGCTGTCGCAAAAAAATAAAGTTTTTGCGACGGCACCAACTGCAGTCGCAAAAAAAAAATGTGATTTTTTTGCGACTGTAATAGGTACCGTTGCAAAAAAAAAGTTAAAAAAAAAATATTGTAGCTTTGAGACGGCTTCATATATATATATATATATATACAGTCACAAAATGGTTTGAATAAATGTAATGGTATTTTTCTGTCGCAAAAAAAAATAAAAAAAAAACGACGTCGTCTTACTCTTTTGATATAACATTTCTCTTTTCACCCATTTTTTCAGTTTCTTGTCTCTGTCTCTGTCTCTCTCTGTCTGTCTCTCTCTTTCTCTCTCTCTCTCTCTCTCTCTCTCTCTCTCTCACTCACTCCTCACTCTTCTCTTTCTGTATGTCTGTCTGTCTGTCTCTCGCTCATCTCTCATCTCTCTTCTTTCTCTGTATGTCTCTCTCTCTATCTCTCTTGCTCATCTCTCTCTCTCTCTCTCTCTTTCTCTCTCGCTTATCTCACTTATCTCTCTCGCTCATCTCTCTTCTCTCTATCTCTTTCATCTCTCTTCACTATTTCTCTCGCTTATCTCTCTTCTGTCTTTGTCTCTCTCTTTTTCTATGTCTCTCTCTCGTTCATCTCTTTTTGCTCTCTTTCTTTTTTTTTTTGTCTATCTCTTACTCATCTCTCTCTCTCTCTCTCTCATTGTGTTCGCGTTGCTCACTCTCTCCCTCCCCTCTTCTCTATTTACTAAGCTCCCTTTCGATTTATCGATCTACTACAAGAAAATGCACTTTTAGCGACCACTTTGTCTCTCTCTCGCTCATCTCTCTCTCTCTCTCTCTCTCTATCTGTCTCTCACTCATCTCTCTCTCACCACCCATCTCCTCTACTACCTTAACCACTACTGCAAACGCCATTCCACTACCACCACTACTACCACTGTCGCCACTTCACCTCTACGACTACCATTACTACTATCATCGCCACCACTTAACTACCATCACTACCACTACTGCCACTATTACTACCATTACTTCTCCTTTACCCCTGCCACTCCATTTACTCAACCACTACCACAACTTCACCACTAATCTCCTTCGCCATCACCACCACCACCACCACCACCATCATCTCTTATCCACTACCTTCACCACTACTGTCGCTCCCTCTCTTCTACCACAAAAAATTAGTTCATGATTTTTAGTAATGGGTCGCAGAAAAATATTTTTCATTGACCACAGAAAGTTAACTTTTTCTTAGTGGAAAATATTTTCATTAAAATATTACCCCTACTTCTACCAAATAAAAATAATAATAAATTTTTTTTTCATTAAAATAAAAATGAAACAAATAAATTTTCAATCTTACTAACTAAAAAAAATGAAATTTTTTTTTAAAAAAATCATTAACTACAAAGAAAATTTTATTTTAACAAAAAATAAAGTTTTTTGGTGACAACAACTCCTGTCGCAAAAAAAAAAAAAAAAAAAGAAAAAAAAAAGAAAAAAAAAGAAAAGAAGTTAAACGGCGTCATTTTGTTATTTAAATTCATTTGTGACAAAAAAAAAAATTCATTCCCGTCTGTTCCCCTCACCCACCGGTCTCAAAACCAAAAATCCCCAATCCTTCTTACCCCTCTCTCTCTCAATCGCCGACGAGCGGCGAAACACTAACAACAGCAAATGAGGATGCTGTGGGAATGGAAAGGGCTCTGGTTCTTCTCCGTAAGATCTATGTCTTGAATTTTTATGGGTATTTATCATAGACATTTCTTATATTTTGTCTACATGAAATAATATGTTCTCTTGTATGTAATGGATTGTTTTTGGGTGACTATGGTGTGAATAAAAATTCCACTGTTCTCTGTTTGTGTTGCCAAGAAAAATGGAAGAAAAATAAAATAAAATCGAACCCTAAATCTCATGCTTAACGCAGTTCTGCTTTCTTGATAAACAAAAGCAAACGTCAAATAAATAGTTGTGCCAGGTTGACTGGAAATTATTTTGAATGAAACAATAATTTTGAGAGAGGAGAGAGAAAGAGAGAATGAACTCTGTATTGATCTGATAATGTTGTATCTTAGTTTACAAACAATGGGCTCTCTTTATAGAGAGAAGAGGGGCATTAAACAATATTAACACCACCGAAAGCATAAAGTAAAAGTGTGGTAGTGGGCTACAATTTACAGCTAGTGTCCACTATATTATGTCTACTATATTATATATTAACAGCCCCCCGCAAACTCAAGGAGGGTAGGCGTCGACTAAGTTGAGTTTGGAAACAAGATCACGGAAGCGCCCAAGAGGATGAGCCTTGGTGAAAATATCAGCAGGTTGATCGGCAGAAGTAATAGGGAGAAGATGAACAGTACCACGTGTAACATGCTGTCGAATGAAATGACAATCAATCTCAATATGCTTGGTGCGATCATGAAAAACATCATTGTGAGCAATCTGAATGGCACTCTGATTGTCACAATAAAGAGAGGTAGCCAGACAGAGGAAACACCCATATCAGTGAGAGCCAGCGAAGCCAGAGAAGTTCCTGAGTAGTATCAACAAGAGCTCAGTATTCCGCTTCGCGGTACTAGAACGAGCAGTGAGGGATTGTTTCTTGCTACGCCAAGTAATAAGAGAATCCCCTAAGAAGAAACAAAAGCCCGTGGTAGAACGTCGATCCGTAGGATCCCCAGCCCAATCAGCATCAGAAAAGGCACGCAGTTCAAGAGAGGAGGAACAGAGTAGTGAAGGCCATGGAACAGAGTGCCTTTGAGGTATCGAAGGATGTGGAGTAGAGCAGTATAGTGGGGAGTGCGAGGAGCCGACATGTATTGACTAACAATGTGAACAGGATATGCAATGTCAGGACGAGTCACTGTGAGATAAACAAGACTACCAACAAGCTGGCGATAAAGAGTAGCATCAGTAAGGAGATCCTCATCGAGAGGAGTGAGACGAATCTGAGGATCAACTGGAGTAGAGGTAGTCTTGCAATCGGTAAGACCAGCACGAGCCAGAAGATCGGATGCATATTTGGCCTGAGATAAATAAGAACCAGTAGAATCATGAGAGACTTCAAGGCCTAAAAAATAGTTAAGAGTACCAAGGTCCTTCATTTTAAACTGTCGGTGGAGAAAACGTTTAAGTTGGAGAATACCAGCTGCATCATTGCCAGTGATAATCATATCATCCACATACAGAAGGAGACGAGTGGTACCATAAGGAGTAGTCCGTATAAAAAGAGCAGAGTCATAGGAGCTAGAGGTGAACCCAAAGTCATGAATGGTAGAACTGAATTTTGCAAACCAAGCGCGGGTGCTTGCTTGAGGCCATAGAGGGCACGCTGTAGTTTGCAAACCTTATGAGGTGGAAAAGTGGACCCAGGTGGAGGTTGCATGTAGACCTCCTCAAGAAGATTACCATTGAGGAAAGCATTTTTGACATCCATCTGAAAAAGCTCCCAGTGACGAGCAGCAGCAACAGCAAGTAAACTGCGAACAGAGGTAAGTCGAGCAACAGGAGAGAAGGTTTCCTCATAATCAATCCCATATTCCTGGTTGAAACCCTTGGCAACAAGGCGAGCTTTGTAGCGTTCAATAGAGCCATCAGAATGAGTCTTGATTTTGTAAACCCATTTGCAACCAATCGCAGATTTGCCAGGAGGAAGATCAACAAGATCCCAAGTATGAGTTTTGTCCAAAGCTTGAGTTCATCAGTCATAGCTTGCTGCCAAAGAGGATTAGTACAAGCCTCTCGATAGGAGGTAGGTTCATAAGTAGAAAAGGCAGCAGATCCAACAATATAGTCACGAAGATGGATAGGAGGTTGAGTTACCCGGTGTGGTCGACCCGTAGGAGGATCGGTGGGAGGAAGAACCGGTGGAGAAAGAGGTGGTGGAATGAGAGGTGGACCTTCAGGGAGAGCAGTCTGGTCGGGAGCAGGAGTGAGCAAGGGCTTCTCAATGAAGGAGCAACCTGTATCAAAATCATTAGAGAATAGATCTATGGAAGGATTAGTAAAGAGTTCATTAGTGGAAAGTGCGGGTAAGTGAAAAGAGAAGAGGGATGAAAACATTTTGTGTTCCCAAAAAATGACATGGCGGGAGATACGAAGACGTTTAGAGAGAGGGTCCCAACAGTGAAAGCCTTTATGTTCAATTCCATACCCAAGAAAGCAACAAAGACGAGAACGAGGTTCAAGTTTGGTGTGTTCATGAGATTGAAGGAGAACAAAGCAGGCAGAGCCAAAACCCGAAGATTAGTATGGAGGGGAGTGCCATGCAGACGTTCAAAGGGAGTTTGATTATGAATGACAGGGGTAGGAGCACAATTGATGGTGTAGACAGCAGTGAGGGCAGCTTCCCCCCGAAAGTTTCAGGGCAGGAAGAAGAGAGAAGGAGAGCACGAGTAGTGTCAAGAATATGCCTATGTTTCCGTTCAGCACGGCCATTTTGTTGGGACGTGCCAGCACAGGAACGATGAGGCAGTGTACCATGACTCTGAAGAAAGAAAGGAAATCTGAATCCCGATATTCCATAGCATTGTCAGAGCGAAAAATTTTGATGGTTTTTGAAAATTGGGTGTGGATCATTTGGGCAAATTTATAGTAAAGGGTTTTTAGTTCAGACCGAGTTTTCATGAGAAAAATCCAAGTAAACCGTGAAAAATCATCAATAAAATCAAACAAAATAACGAGATCCCCCATAGTAGTAGTAGGAGAAGGGCCCCAAATATCCGAATGTATAAGATCAAAAGGTGCACAAGAAACAGAAGTACTTTTATTGAATGATAAAGCAGGTTGCTTGGCAAGTTGACAGGGTATACAATCAAAAGTGTCCGGAAGTACATGACCCAATTGTCCACTAGAAACCAAAGATTTTAAGCGATTAACAGAAATATGCCCTAGGCGACAATGCCAAAGATGAAAAGGAGAGAATGAGGAAGCAGATGTAGGAGCAGCGATCTGAGGAGAGTCAGGAACATGAAGGTGGATGAGCTCATAGAGACGTCCGTGCTTACGGCCGATCCCAATAGTCTGCCCCGTCTGAGGGTCCTGCACCAAACAATGAGTAGAAGAAAATGTGAAAGTTAGACCAAGTTCACATAATTGACCAATAGAAATAAGGTTTAAAGTGAGAGCAGGGATATGATAAACTTGGGGTAAAGATAAAGAAGATGTGAGACAGTACCGATGTGACGAACAGTCATGAGAGAACCATCAGCAGTTTGAATGGAGGGAATATGAGAAGATGAAGAGATAGAAAGAAAATATAGTAGAACTGGAGGTCATATGATTACAACAGGCAGAGTCAAATACCAAGAAGAGTTACCTGGAGTCACAGACAAGAGTAGGAGGAGGTGTACCGGAGGGGGAGAGAAGGCGTTTGAACTGGCCTTAACATCCGTTGGAGAAAAAGAGAGGGGTAGACGGAGCAGGAGACTCAGAAAAACCCTTAGAGCAGCAGCAGCAATGTGATCAGAGGCAGCAGCAGCAGTGTGTGATGAACTGATTCCCGGAGTGAGATCGATTCCCGGAACGATGAAAGTTCCCCCGGGAAGAACCACCGCGAGAAGGGTGGCTGTTGGAGGATGAGAGGGATGGATTGCGAAAACAATCCTGCTGTAGATGACCAGGACTGAGTTTGTTGCAGTGTTGGCAGGTTCTGACCGGGCAATTGATCAGGAGATGTGTGGAAGGGAGGCCCCGATTGTGACAATAGAGGCAGTCAGTGGTCCGCTGGGGTGGCCGGTATGGAGGAGTGGCAAGAACAGAGTCCACATGATGAGTTTGGAGAGTTCCAAGATGAGTCTCCTCCGATAGCAGCTCAGAAATAGCTTGTTCCAAAGTGGGCAAATGATGGCGATGAAGAAGAGAGGCACGTACTGGCTCAAAAGATGAAGTGAGAGCCATGAGAAAGTGCACCAACCGTTGCTGATTACGATAGGCAGTAAATAAGACAGCATCTTCTCGGTGAGGCTAAGGCTGCTCGGAAAGAGTAAGCTGGTCCCAAACGGAGTACATTTGGGAAAGGAAGTCATTGATGGACTGACCAGATTCTTGGTGCATCCGATGAAGTTGGCTTTGAAGCTGATATTGATGAGCAAGACCAGTAGTCTGGTATCTTTCTTTCAAAAAATCCCAGATGTCCTTTGCAGGAGTAGTGACAGAGTCAAGCTGAAAGCGACCAAATTGAAGACTGATAGAGGAACAGAGGTATTTCGAAACCAGGTAATGATTTGGTAATTTTTACTGTCCCATTCCTCAAGTCGGTCTTCATATGTAGTTGTAGTAGTAGCAGTGGAACAGTGGTAGCAGCAGTGTCTTTCACTGGGTGGGTTACATCCCGGTGATAATTCGCCATAGCTTCTTTCCTTTGAGGAAGGAAGACATGGCTTGGGCCCACAGAACATAGTTGGAACCATTCAAAATAACGGAAATGGGATGGGAGGCATCATGACGATCCAATAAATGTTGACTAGGGCTAAATCAATAGGAATAGACCTGTAGGAGCAAAATTAGGTAAAATAGAGTGTACCAGTGAGTCCGGAAGGTCGAAAATAGCAAGGAAAGGTATGCTGTGCAGAGATGACGTCAGCAATGATGTCAGCGGCGCACGTTAGCAGAGTGCAGGAGGAACACGTTAGCAGGAAGCAGCGGCGCACAATAGCAGACTGGCGCAGGCGCGGCGCACGGTAGCTGTTTCGGCGCACGCGGGTGCACAGTAGTGAAGCGGCGCACGATAGGCGCACCGTAGCAGGCGCGGCGCACGGGACGGCAGGGCTGACGTCAGCCGCGAATGTGTGGGCGCGTGTAGGCGCGTGCCGGCTGTCAGCAGCAACAGAAGGCGCGTGCAGGCGCGTGTGCGAGTGGTGACGGAAGTGATGACGCGCCGAGAACGAAAGAAGCGCGTGGGGGCGCGTGAGATGGTGTTTGAGGACGGGCGTGGTGCCGTTGGAATCGTGAGGAAATTCCGAGCGGTTTGGTGTAGTGCCACTGTGTACGGGACTAAACACCAAACTCGTAAATTGCCAGAAATGTAATACTGGGCTCTGATACCATGAAACAATAATTTGAGAGAGAGAGAAAGAGAGAATGAACTCTGTATTGATCTGATAATGTTGTATCTTAGTTTACAAACAATGGGCTCTCTTTATAGAGAGAAGAGGGGCATTAAACAATATTAACACCACCGAAAGCATAAAGTAAAAGTGTGGTAGTGGGCTACAATTTACAGCTAGTGTCCAGTATATTGTCTACTATATTATATATTAACATTGAAGATTCGTTATTGGGATCCATGCAGGTCATGTATGATTGCAACATTGCTGCTTTATAATTTCTGCTTCTACCGCACAGATTGATATATTTTTTTCAAGTTATTTGTGTGTTGTGTAAAGGAATTCCTGTGAAATTTTATATTACACGTGTTATTTACGTTTTTCGATTACGTGATGATGAAATGAGTGATGTTCTTTTTATATCCTGTAATCAGGGAGCTGAGTTGATGAGCAAATAGGGAGTCAATGTTCCAAAAGGTGTAGTCGTTTCTACAGTTGAAGAAGCCAAAAAGGCCGTTCGGGATGTATTCCCCAATGAAAGTGAGGTAATTATTGAATTCTCTAACTCCATGGAACAATCAATATGGGGTCAAATTAACATTTTGTTTTGAGCAGAGACATGACAGATATATGGAAGTGAAATTTCGAGGCCTATGTATGTCTGATGTTCTTTTGAAGAACTCAACTAATTTGGACCAAATAGTACTCCCAAAAAGATAAAAAGTCAAAAAGTTACTCAAAAAGTTAAAAAGTTATCATTATTCACCCAAAAAAATATTAAAAAATTAATTTTTCACACATTCATACAACTCAACAATCATGTATGGCTGGCGCTGTGCAACCTTTGTTAAGAAAAATTGCACAGTTTGGGTGCAATTTTTTCACACTGCTGCTCGGCCCGTAGGGGCCCATCACGGATCCCGTTTTGATAACCCGAACCGTTAATGTGTAGAACTCGTTGAGTACTATATGTCTGTAAAAAATCACATTAATCGGATATCGATAACTACATGATCAAATCAGTTTTGTATAAAAAATATATATGGTGTTATAATTAACGATTGAAAAAAAATAAATTTGATCAGATAGCTATCAATATCCGATCAATGTGATTTTTTATAGGCATATAGTACTCGACGAGTTCTACACATTGAACGGTTTAGATTATCAAAATGGGACCCGTGATGACCCCCACGGGCCGAACAAAACCGTCCAGTGCAATGCCCGAAAAGTAGCCAATAATTTCTTACCATCAATTCGGCTGTTCAGATTGTACGACTATGGCCCACACATCTCTAATCTTCTCCTACATACTTCTTTATACAATTTTTTAATACACATTTTTCTATAAAAAGTCAAAAAGTTAACCCAAACATCCATATTTTTTTCCTCAACTTTTTTGTCTAAAAAGACAAAAAGTGCACTTATTTAGGACACCCCAAACAACCCCCGTTGAGTGCAGATTTCATATTATTGAGTCCTTAATAATGAAAGTCCTCATATCATGTACTCGAGACAGAGTGGACATGTTGTGTTTGGAAGTTTGTGAAATCTTTTGCTAAAAGTAATGCAAAAACTATCTTTCCAACTTTTGGAGTGTAACTTCTGTTATTTATTTTCTTTTCATTAGTCTTTAAACAATCAAGTAGAGAAAACTAAATGAGCTATATTCACATGCAGTTGGTGGTTAAAAGTCAGATCCTTGCTGGTGGGCGAGGCTTGGCAACTTTCAAAAGTGGTCTCAAGGGCGGTGTCCATATTGTTAAGGCTGATCAGGTTGAAAAGATAGCTGGTATGGAAGATTCTCCTTTGTTAGTGTTGTAGAGATTATTACTTTGTTTTAATTTGCTATTATCATTGCTATTATCTACATATAGGCCATTGTGTAATAATGTCTGAGGTCTCTAGATTTTGTCAAAACACTTAAGACTTCACTAATATGTTATAGTGGTACCTTGTCATTTACTAACTCTTTTGGAGAAATCTTAAGTAGCCACAAACTCAGTATGCATTGAAAGAACCACTAAATTTGCTATGTTTGAAGGAATTGTATCATGGCTTTTCTTTTCTAATTGACATTATTTTACTTGACTTACCAGCTTAACTAGCTAGCACAACAGACTGGTTAGGATATGTCCGTAAAAACTTAGAATTTCACTCAAGGCAAACTAGTTTCTTAAGAAATTTAGAATTCAAGGTGTTAATGTCCCAAAATCACCAAACGGTGTTGGATTAACACGAACTTGGCACACACGACCGCGTTGGCACGAGAGACTTGTGGGAGAAGACGGGACTCAAATAAGGTTCCCGATTTGGGAGTTAGAACTGGATTTCACTTTTAAGAAATAAATTAGTTTCTTAAAAAACTTCGAATTTGAGGTGTTAACGTTCGAAAATCACCAAACGGCGTCGGAGTAGCACGAAATGGCACACACGACCGCCTAGGCACGAGAGACTTGTGGGAGAAGACGGGACTCAAATAAGGTTCCCAGTTTGGGAGTTAGAGCCGGATTTCACTCTTAAGAAACAAACTAGTTTCTTAAGAAACTTAGAATTCAAGGTGTTAACGTCCCAAAATCACCAAACGGCGTCGAAGTAGTATGAAACTTGGCACACATGACCGCCTAGGCACGAGAGACTTGTGGGAAAAGACCGGACTTGAATCGAATTCCTGGTTTGAGAGTTAGAGCCAGATTTCACTCTAGGCAAACTAGTTTTTTAAGAAACTTAGAATTCGAGGTGTTAATGCCCCAAAATCATCAAACGGCGTCGGAATAACACGAAACTTGGCATACACGACCACCTAGGCACGAGAGACTTGTGAGAGTAGACGGGACTCGAAACAGATTCTCGGTTTGAGAGTTAGAGCTGGATTTCACTCTTAATAAATAAACTAGTTTCTTAAGAAACTTAGAATTCGAGGTGTTAATGTCCCAAAATCACCAAACGGCGTCAGAGTAGCACGAAACTTGACACACACGACCGCCTAGGCATGAGAGACTTGTTGGAGTAAACGGGACTCGAAACGGATTCCCGGTTTGGGAGTTAGAGCCGGATTTCACTCTAGGCAAATTAGTTTCTTAAGAAATTTAGAATTCGAGGTGTTAATGTTCCAAAATCACCAAACGGCGTCGGAGTAGCACGAAACTTGGCACACACGACCGCCTAGGCACGAGAGACATGTGGGAGAATACGGGACTCGAAACGGGTTCTCGGTTTGAAATTTAGAGTCGGATTTCACTCTAGACAAACTAGTTTCTTAAGAAACTTAGAATTCGAGGTGTTAACACCTTAAAATTACCAAACGGCGTCGGATTAGCACGAAACTTGGCACACATGACCGCCTTGGCACGAGAGAATTGTGGGAGAAGACGAGACTCAAATCGGGTTCCCGGTTTGGGAGGTAGAGTCGGATTTTGGTCTCGGCACAATTATTTACTTAATTATCTTTGTAATTGTATAGTAGTTAAATTTTTATGTTTTTTTTTTGTAATTAACATATTAACACATAATTATATTGTCATTAATTATTTTTTTTTTCCAGATATTTCCGGAGTAGGAGTTTGCTTCTTGTGGATTTCATGCCTGTGAAGAATGCCACTAATTTTGTTTTTGTACCATGGAAAATGCTGAGGAAAAATTTAATTTTGGTTTATGTTAATTTGAATTATGAATAACATTATGTATTTAAACAGTATATATGTATTATGGAACATTATATACTAGGGTAATTTTGTTGATGTATAGTTATGAATGCAAGAATATGTTTATTACGGAGAAATTGTTATTTTTATATAGGAATTTTTATATTATTATGCAATTATTGGTTTCTTTTTAAATTGTTTTTCATTGAATACAGGTAATTTTGATATTTTTAATTAATTTACAACAGGGCTTTTTTTTTTTTTTTTTTTTTTTTGCGACGGCACCTAACCGTCGCAAACAATAGGTATTTTTTTATTTTTAATAATTATTGCATTTTTTTCGACGGCACCACACCGTAGCAAAAAATCAAAACCTTTTTTTTTTTGGCAACATATTCAATGCCGTCGCAAAAAATAAAAAAATAATAAAAAAATAAATTTGCGACGGCAATTTCTACCGTCTCAAATAAACTTTTGGCGACGGTAAAACAAAGCCGTCGCAAAAGGTCTCTATTTTTACACATTATTGGCGACAGTAAAATGCCGTCTAAATAGTAGCATATGCCTTCGCAAAAAAAAGGCGACGGCATGCCGTCGCTAAAAAGTTTTTACAACGCCTTGTATTGTGACCCCCGCGTTTGCCGTCGCTAAAAGTTATTTGTCGTCGCTAAAAGTTTTTTGACACGACATGATGAGTATTTGCAACGGCATTTTGCCGTCGCAAAAAATCAAAATTTTTGTAGTGTGATTGAGGTGTTGTTTTTGGTGGTTTTGGACCCTTTGGTCCACACCCATGCCCATGATGGGGATGCATCCTGTGAGTTTACTCTTCTTCACCATAATTAGCCAAAGAGGGGGTGGTGAGAATAGAGAGACAAAGGCTAAGGACTAGGAAGAATGTAAGAGTTCTCATCTTCAGTTAGGACATGTGTTATGGAGGTTGTTGTTGATGATGATGTTGTGAATTTGTGAATGCCTTTTTATAGAAGGCGTGTTGAGACCTCAACTACAAGTATGTTATGTCTTTGGACTTTGAATTTAATAATTCCAATTATCATAAAATTTAAATTTAAATTTTATCTAAAAAATGCTGTGTATGGTGAATGAATCTTGTTTATTTTAATTTTGAATAATTTATGGGTATATATCTATTTTGAATTTGATAGTTATCTCAAAAATGTGCACGTTCACCTCACTTGTCAATTTATTAAATGAGAATGGCCACGACACGTTAAATGTTTTAATGCTATTTCCCCCTGATAATGTCTTATTGTTCTGTTAACAAAGAAAACTTTTTTTTTTTTCACTGTTTTCTTCCCATTATTTTGGTTCTACCTAGGTTTTTCTAAATTGGAATTAGAAAAGTTATAGAGGAAAGTGACGGGTAAACATAATTTTTTTGTACAAGAAAACACTTTATTTGAACGCTCAAAACAATAAATAAATAAAATGCTTTAAGTCTAAGTGCTCGTTTGGGAAAAGTGGGTTTGATTTTTTGACTAAAATATTTTTTTTAAATAACTTTTTAGTTTAATAAGATAAAACATTACATTTAACCTATAAGTTATATTTTTTCTCTTACAAAAATTAAAAAAGTAAAAAAAAAATCATCTTAAATAAAGTTTTTTAATCACAGAGTAAAATAGTCAAAAATTTTAAAAATCAAAAAGTTAAGGCACTTTACAAATGAACCCTAAATAGGCCCGAGGCCCTGACATGTCTGGGCCCATCCAGATGGACTAGGCTTGAGATGCAATTATGTGGCTCGACTTATTAGCAGCTAAAAGATGCGACCACGATAAAGATATTTGATAAATTCGCACAAATAATCTAGCAGTAAAGAGTTTTGGCCTGGAATGAATGGTTCATTTTCCAATTATTTAAATTAATTTGATTTTTTATTTATTTATACACACATCTAAAAAACTAAATGAATTGAATTAAAAAATTGAGCTTGTGGGTTCAAATTTTATAAGTAATTTGATAATACCTTTGTGTTGCTCGCTTCCCTACTAACAACTCGACTTATTCTAACTGGAATAGTCTAGTTTCTCTCTCCAAATGAAGAGACTGGACGGTATACTCTAACCCAAGGGTTCACACTGATTTCAACTCGGTGATTTGATTTGTTTATTTTTAAATTTTTTTATAGATCATTTATTAGAAAAAAAAATGAGATTGGTTGATTTTATAATTATATTTATATAATTTTATTATATTTATTATAAAATCACATGCCCACGGTTATTAGATTAATTTATTTTTTTTTTGAATAAATAATATATAAATAGAAATTGTATTATATTCATGTTTAGATATTTGGGGCTTTTAAGGCATTACTTTAGTTGATTTACACATGCGCAGACCTTGGGAATTCTACGTCCAATAACATTTTTTTTTCTTATATATATATTTTTTTAGATGTCATATTTTGGCAGCATTACGTAATTAGAGTGGACATGACAAGAATCCCATATAATTAATTATTAAAAACTAAATAAGAAATCATAACCACAAATAATTTATATCATGAAAGTGCTACATATTTTTATTTTTATTTTTATTTTATAACCAAGTATCCAGACTAATTTATGAGATGATGATCATCTAGCCAACAAGTACAGAGCACCAACACTAAAATGGAAACAACATAATATATAACATGAGCACACTACCACCAGTACTAGCTGATCATACAACACTAACTCAGAAAATATAACAAGGTCACACTACAATCACTACAAGAAATGTCACTTTTGGCTATCAAAATATTGGTCATCAAAAGTCAAAAATTTGATTTCTGAAACGATTTAGCGATTAAAAGGTTTTGTCGCCAAGTTCGTCATCTACACCCTGTCGGCGATAGTATTGGCGACTAAACTTTATTTGGTCGCTGAAAGTGTAACATTTGCCTAGTAAACTTCTTTTGGTCGGCAAATGTTAGCTTTTCGCCACTAAAACCAGTAGTCGCCGAATGTGACTTTTGGCTACTAACATTCATGTGGTCGGGGAATGTGTTACTTTTTGCTACGAAAGAATTAGTCACCGAAAGTTAACATTTGGCTACGAATCCGTACTTAGTCGGCAAACGTGACATTTCAGCCACTAATTTTTTAGTCACTAAAAGTTCTACATGAAAATTTAAACCAACTATTAGAGACTAAATATTTTGGTCACCAATAGAATACATTACTTTTTGCCACCAAATATTTTAGTCGCTAAATGATACCCTTTTTTTTCCGTGACTAAAAAATTTAGAGGCCAATAGTTTCTTTCTCTCATTCTCAATTGTTTTAGCTACTAACTATTTAGTCACAAAAAAATTTTTGGTTATGTTTTTGCTACTAAATTATTAGTCGCCAAAACATTTGATTACGTATTTGGCTACCAAAATATTTGGTGGCCAAATACTTTTTGTTTTGTTTTTTTTTTTTTTTTTTTTAAAGAAAATTCTAAACAACCTGTATCCATTTTTAGTACAACATGTATCCTGTATAACCATTATAATCCATCAACGCTAAATATATTATCAACCATTCAAGCATTCAACAATGTGCACACATTTTAGCTCCAACCATCCAAAACATTAATATTGAACATCCAATTCTATATATAATACAAATTCCATACGAACCAAGTCTAATCCAATGTCAATAATTTCATTTCATACATAATACAGGACTAATCAAATTAATTTACAAAAAAGACATATGTACCACAACCTAAATTAGCATATATGCTAATTTCTATCATGCCAAATTAGCTTATATTTACCACACTAAAAAAGTAATTTGTACAAACCACTATATATACGGGTAGACATATAAAACAATGCCCTTCCATACTTGTAAAAAAAAATCATATCCACATTTGTATGTCTAAAACCATCTGCAAATAAAAAAAATGTCAAAAGTTATGTATATGGCAATTAAAGGGGCCACAGTCAACAAAAAGCAGTAAACAATTTCCCCAAAATATAACCGTACATAAACTAATAAGGAAAGAGTTAAACAAACTATAGTTTAAGATGGTAGTACCAAAATAGTTGCCCACGACATGGGCATTTCATGTTCTACCACATATAGATGAGAATTCTTTCTTGGATTTGATCGAAAAAAAATTCAAAAATATATAGATGATAATATAAAAAATTCAAAGGTAGTATTAGGGCATATACAATGTATTTATATATATATATATATTATATGTATGTATTTATATATAGATGATAATATTTTAATTTCAAAAATACTTAATATCTCTCAAGTTGAACATAAGCAAATTTTGCTGCTATTTGCAACAAATCATTGCCAAAGAGATTGATGGCATAAACCATTAGCATAAAATTTAAAGGACTTTTTTCTTAATAAATCAAAGGAGTGATTTCTTAAGATTAATTACATACCGTAGTGGAGCAAATGTAGATGACAAATCAAGAAAAGGGTATGGCCACCTGTTGCAAATAGTTTCAGTTATAGGAAATTAGAAGTGAGATTTTTGTAATAAAAAGAAAAGAGTGTTAAAAGGGAGACAAGTTTACCAAAGCGAAACGCAGGCATGGATGATCCATTTTAAAATGTACATAAACAGCAGTCCATAGGAAAAAGTATGCAATTCGAAACCAAGGGAACCGCTGGAAGAGAAAGACAAGTCTAAAAGATTAAATTGTGAAGCAAAATAGGAATTGAAATCAAGACAAAAGAACTACAACATACCAAGCAATTCAAAGCAGTGTCGTCGAGCAGAAAAACAACATTGATGGTATGCATATTTATAATCAACTGCCACGTCAAAGATTAAGCACACTGTTTAGAAGGCAAACAGAAGTTTTGATGATGAATCTTATGGATTTGCATGACATCATTATATTATATATATCTAATGATATTAAAAGTTATATGTTATTGAAACAGAAAATACCCTGCATCTATGAGACTACATAACCCTATGCTAAATTATGCAAAAATGTTGCTTTGATACAATCTGTCGTATAGTTATAGTTGCACAATTTGACTAGGTGTGGATTTTATTACTTACAAAATTCAGATCCTCCAGTTCAGCCAGTAACTTATCGACCTCTTAAGTCGAGTTTAAGCTGAGTTGAATAAAACAAGCATCAAAATATGGTTGAACTATTCAATAAGGGATATTTTATATCTTTTTAATTCCTATTTACCTACAATTTCTCTTACCCAATCAGATTTAAAGAGCAATCTGCTATAGTTCACAAATTCAAGAATTGAAGTTCTAGTTCACATAATTAATCTCATATAAGATCATCACAAATTCACTCGCGGTAAATAAAACAATGATGAATATGATGAGTCTAAGTTGTACAGAAACTTGTGCAGTCCACAAGATAACCCCAGAAGGCAAACAAGATGTTCAAGTTTTCCTTTAATAAACTATTGGAGAAGACACACAAAATCGATTACAGTGGCAATGCAGTTTGTTGATACATTTCACAACAACATAATGGGTAAAGATTAACACAATCGAGTAATTGAAATCAAGTGTTGACTAAATAAAGTTAAACATACCCTGCATTTCACCTCAGTATGCAACTGTCACAATTCTTTGAAGCATATACAAACAGATAATGAGCTTATATGCTTTGCACACATATTAAGCTAAAGAACCAACACAATTGCCTTAACAGCTAAACTTAACATTGCCCACAGTAGATGTAAGGTTCATATATGCAGGTTGAACATTGCCGGCATTTCACCTTATTATGCAACTGGAACAATTCATTGAAGCATATAAACAAACAGATAGTGAGCATAGATTCTTTGCACTCTTTTAACATAAAAGAGCCAACACCATTGCATTGCCTAACAAGCTAAAATAAACACTGCCCACCATAAATATATGTGCCATATATAAAGGAAGAGAAAAAGGAGACCTCGAGAGCGCTTTTGTTGAAATGGAACTTCCTTAAGCGGTTGATGGTGTGAAAGAAATGGCCTCTATGAATGGGAAATCCGTCACCCATCCAGCTCTGGAAGGCAGACCCAACAGGCTCTGTTCTTGGGAGCTTCTCAATCCTCCAACACAAACTCTTTGGTTCTTCTTCTTCTTCTTCCTTCCTCCTTCGTGGATCGAAACTAAAGTCTCATTCTTAGATGAATAATGATTATGAGGGAGGAGGGTGGAGAAGCTGAAACTTGAAGAATGGAATTGCGTAGCGGCAGAGAAAGAGATTGAAATGGTTCCATGTATTACGACTCTAAAGACCCTCCTCCTCTCAAACTCAAACAAAAGGGCCA